>JACEIK010006509.1:44430-76030 GCA_018107945.1 Datura stramonium
ATGTCCTGAAAAGGACAGTCCACGTCGTTCCACGACGTAAAATAAGGCGCTGCTTGGGAGGCAACCCAAGGGTACCTCAGGTACAATTTGTTAATTTTGAGTTTGTGTTGATTTTGTTATTTTTATTTTTGTTTGTGTTTTTGGTGGAAAGTTAAGCACGGATGGAGGGAAGTCTGAGTACCGAGAAGGTGGAAGCTAAAGAGCATGGAATAGAAGAAGTGTGGGGTCGAACACCCACCTCTGAAAACTTGGAAGGAAAGCATGATTTTAGCTTGGCATAGAGGCTCAGAGAGTATTTCTCATCCTTTTAAATTTAATTTGATGCTATGAGGATATAGCATGATTTAAGTGTGGGGTGAGAAAAATTTCAAAATTTTTGTGCTTAACAAATTGTTGGTGAATGTAATGCTTGTGTGAAAAATTGGAAAATTTTGAAAATTTTTTTGTGAGTCATGCATGAATTCATCACCCGTTGGTTTTTCTTTTCGGTTCTTTTTCGACAGGGGGTCTTTGAACCGAAGAATAAATTTTTCTTTGTCTGTATATAATGTTTTAGTCGTAGTTAGGGACTATTTCCGATGATGGATGGATGACGACCGTCTTGAGGAAAATTAGTCGATAGGTTTTGGGTTTTTGAAACCATAACTAATGGATGCTTGATGTTCTTGTTATGTGCTATACATGATTGTAAGATGCTAGTATGTTCAGTGTTGAAGCATGCAAAGGTATAACTTCGTGTGAGACACTTAAGCTCTTGAACTTGACTCAATATGATTGACGCTTAATTTTGAATTCTTGTGATTAGCTGAGTTACGAGTCTGCTGAATGTGTCTTGAATTGAGCATGTTCCATGAGTATAAGGTTTTTGAGTATTCTGTGCTATTGTGGATTGTCTAGAACTTGCCTGGTGTGTTTATAAAATGAAATGAAGGATGTGAACTGTAGGAGATGATTTAGGCATTTCTTTGAATGAACCTAATTTTTATCCCTCATTTTACCTACCTTGAAAAATTAATCCTAGTTAGCCCCGTTGAGCCTTGTATTCTGTGCTATTGTGGATTGTCTAGAACTTGCCTGGTCTGTTTATAAAATGAAATGAAGGATGTGAACTGTAGGAGATGATTTGTGGGCATTTCTTTGAATGAACCTAATTTTTTATCCCTCATTTTACCTACCTTGAAAAATTAATCCTAGTTAGGGGTTCCGCTTGAGCCTGAGCCTATTCTTTGATAGCGCAACATAAGCTTAACCCTTTTTCTT
Source organism: Datura stramonium (assembly GCA_018107945.1). Classification (NCBI taxonomy): domain Eukaryota; kingdom Viridiplantae; phylum Streptophyta; class Magnoliopsida; order Solanales; family Solanaceae; genus Datura; species Datura stramonium. The sequence goes on from JACEIK010006509.1 coordinate 45,691, forward strand.
TCATTAGCCTTGAATTTGATCCAAAGCTCCTAAGCGCTTAAAGAAGAAAATCCGAAAGAGTAAAGGGAGTGAGAAAAATGAAAAGAAGGAAAAGTAGCAATTAAAAGTTGAGAAAGGTCAAGGGTGCAATTTGTTTGAAAATGGTTGAGTTTTAGTAAGGAGTAAGAAAATAAATTAATGAAAAGTATTTATAGAACTCCTTACTAAATAGTTAAAAGTGCCTAATGAAAGTGGGGAAACAACAGGAAAAAAAGAAAGCTGAAAGGAGAAAAAGGGAAGTAAGGGAAGGGAAGTTCTTAATGAGGGCGTGATATTAAAAGTGCTTAGGAAAGATAGTCACTATTATCGGCCATAATAGTACCTACCGTACTCGAGTTACATTAAAACCTAAAAAGTCCTACGTGATCTTACATTCAGACATCCTTAAATTGTGGAGTAAAACACTAAGGGCAAGTTTATGGGTCACATCATGCATGGGAATTCCTTGTAGAGAGTGAGTGTAATTCTATTCATGTACCCACACATGTTGTGATGTAAAATTGTTTTTGCGTGTGAAAAGGGGTAACTCGCTGTGGAGGGCACATGTTGAATGAAGGATAATTCATGGGATTTCTTTAATCAGTTGATTGTCATGAGTTTGCTACACGGAGAGTCGGGATTCTTGAGGTTAAGAAGTCTTAACATAGTTGTATTTCATTTCAATGATCAAATCATGCATGCTCTATTTTTAGCTTGTTGTCTTAAATAATCATTATAGTCAGAATTTGAATTAACTTGCTAAATTAGTTATGTGTGAGACTCCATATGCATGAGATGTGTGCTGGTTGTTGGAGGACGAACAAGGCTTTAAGTGTGGGGGTTGTGATCTCGGCAAAATAGCATGCCCGAGTGATGCTTTATAACATAAATTAGTCTTGTTTTGTCTGGGTTATTGTATACATTTTCATGTGATTTTATATAAATGTGAAGATATGTGCTAACCAACATGATTAGTCCTTGTTTTGTAGGTTTCAATGATTTTGAAGAACTAATTTATAAGTTGCAAGTTAAGGAATGGAGTCGGGAGCAATGGGCGACAGTCTGGGTGCAAGGAGTAGGCCATGGTAAGGATGGTCAAGGGCCAGTACAAGGCTCCTCTTTGCTGCAAGGTGCCACGACCAGCGTCGTGCCACGTCTATGCCAGGAACACGAGTAGATGCGGCAGGCAGGCAGCGCTCTAGCGCGCTAGCAACATGCCACACCGTGCCAGCCCGCCGAGAGTGCCATCGCGCTGCCTAAGCAACGTGGACACGCCGCTAACGCAGCAAGGGGCCGCCTAGGGTCGATTTTTTGGTGATTTCCATAGAGCCTCCGTGTTACCTCCATATCACGTGGAGGCAGTGGTCTGCGATACACTCCATGACACGGAGCCGTTCCATGACAGGCTAAATTATGCACGTTTTCCATTTACTATAAATCAGGTCCCTAGCTCCTAAATCCAATTTGTCACTTATTTTATTCTTGAAAACTACCTAGGAGTGAAGGGAGAAGTGGGAGAACTCAGCTAGCGTTTGTCAAATTCCCTTCTCATCTACCAAATTCTTTTTGTAAGTATTAAATTTAGTATAGCTTCTTGTAGTTTTACGAACAGTAAGGCTAGAACCTCTCCGTGTTTAAAGCCATGAATTGCGATTGTGATTTTATGAAATTGTTTTGGAATTAAGTTATTGATTGTTGTTTTTGTCTTGCATTCTGGATTGTTGGCTGTTTTTATGATTGATCAACATGAGAACATATATTGTTAGCTTGGGCAATGGCTTGAGAAAGCATTACCAGATCGACATGAGAATGTTAGAGTATGTTTGTATCTCACGATATAATTCTGTGTTAGGATAGAAATATACCTAACACCTTGCTTGGTTGATAAAACGGGGGTATTAAGAGACCAACTTAGGATTATCATATCACCACTCGAAAAAAGGAAGCAGAGGTTGCTTAGTTAAATGATTAGACGCACGAAAGTCCCAAATCATTTCCACATGTCCACAACATAATTGATTGCCCACGAACTAGAAGTAGCATCCTCAAGCCACAATGATGTGCAAAGGAGGCTAGTTTAATGTTTAGAGGCTCGAAAGACCATGAACACAATTCTAAATATGTGAACAACAATTGATAGTTCCATGCTTAAACCATTGCAAATCTTAGTGTCGCATGATTATCTCATGGAACTCTATGTTGCTCTTAGAGTAAATTTAGAATATTTCTTTGACACAACTAGACTTAATTAGATCTCCTTCGAAAACTTCTATAACCAACATTTTCTAGTATTAGAAGATCACACTTGAAATGGATAGTTAGAGGCAGAATGGGTCCAATTCCTTTAGGTTCGACATTCTCGATTCTCTAAAAGAGCCACTATATTACTTGCACGACCTGGACATTAATTCTGCGGATGCGAACGTAGTACGTCAACTGGCCGCCTTGCCACTCCTAGTATGTGACCGCCATGCAATGACTGCCATTTTTGATTTTGAGTTGCATCAGCTGAAGCATGCCCTTCTTTTCCTCTCGGTTCATCGCAACAAACATCCGACTAAGCTAATGCTCAATCTCGCTTTTAATGGCCAAAATATGTGATTCCACCTTTTGTTCATACCAAAAATATTAGCGTAAGCTCCTTGAAATGGCCATCTGTCGCTCAATCTGCTTAAGTACCTTATAAAACATGTCTTCCAATCCTTGAACCACTAGACTTTAGCTCACTCTGCCTTGAGGAACATATAGACCGCTTCTATCATTCTTGTACTCCTTACGCTTTTCCTGCAGCCTGTATTGTCTCTATATTGGCCTCGGTTGTAATTGTTTTCTCTGATGTAGTTCCGACCTTGGTTCCCGACCTTAGGCCAAGAGTCTTGGTTAGACCCTTGGGTGTTAATGTCTATAAACCCACCCATTAATCATTCAAATAATTTTCTTCATCCTCAAATTCTGATTCGCCACCATCACTTCTCATGGGGCCTTGCCCTAAGAACCCACAACATTCACCTTTTCAGCCCCAACCCTATCAAACGCTTAGCAAGCGTACCCATTGTGGTCTTTATCTAAAAAAATCGATCTAGCTCTTCATCCTTCCTTCTATTAACATACCTACCACCTATCAAATGCTGTGAGCCTCCGACTTTGTGTGCCATGGTTAGCTTTACTGATTCTGTCATGTACTTCAGTCGGTTCAATATAAATGTGACTCATTAATGTACCACCGTATTAATGTATCGCCCACCACCTTGGTGTTATAATTTAGAGACCTATGGTGGATCAACAATGGTCATCCGGGATCCCGTGGGTTGGGCACCTTTTGAGCTTCTGTTGAACCGCAAACCATGTCTCGGAGGTGACTTCTCGAATTTAATTACTTGAAGTTGTATATCACATCTTTCAGCTGCAAAGTTTTTTGAAGCGGGAAGAACCTTCAAGAAAAGCTATTTCCAACTCCTTCCATGTAGTGATAATTATCGGGGCGCCTGCACCCAACCGTAACGTTGCCTCACTCCTTAATGAAAGGGAAAGAACCTCAGTCAGTATCGCATCCAACTCACCCGGTTGTTTGTATACTTTGAAGTTACCCAATGAATAGTCAAGTGATGTGTATTATCGAATGTAATGAACCAAGTCACTGCATCATGTTGAGCGCTGGATCATAGCATCATAATGTCAAACTTTTCCCCAACAGAAAAGGGGGAGTACAATAGCTCCCAGTGGCACTGGCTTCATCAATATCAGCATCGTCTTCATCATCAGCACTGGGTGCCTCCGCCGGTTTGAACCTCTACTCCTTCTAGCTGTTCGCCTTCTAATAGGTGATGCCTTCACAACCCTTGCTTACTCTATCTCTTGCCCGGAGCTTGTTCCTCACTCAACATCCTCGGCTATAGCATGTTCCCACGCAACTTGGTCCATATACGTGTAATGCTGATCTTGGGCAGAATTAGGTGCCCAAGTGATACTCAAATGCTTCATTTTGGCCTGCTTGATCCATCGATATTTGTGCATTCTCATGTAATTCCAGTTAAATGAATTTATACTAACCAACATGATTAGTGTAGTTTTTGCAGAAAAATGTAATTTGTAAATAAGATGTATGCTGGGGAAGGGAATGGACTCGAAGCAGCAGGTGTGTGGTCGCGTTATTTTTTTGGTCATTGTATCCCAAACGTCGCGCAACTTTATGGTTCAAATTTTGTTATGTTGTAGATACAGATATTGAATGCGTAGCAGATTCAGCATGCAACTTGTAAACATGTTGAGAGTACCAGGGCCATAGAGTTCGATTCGGTGTCATCGAGGCTTACGTTCTTCTGAATCTTTTTGTGGACATAGCTTGACGAAGAGTCTGGGTGAAGAAGGTCTGAGTGGACGTGTGCAATGAGTGTGGTGCACGCTTACTTATTCCATGCATGTGAATCACTGGGAATGCCCGGCGTGTGTACTGAAACGAAATGAAGGATGTGTAGTGTAGGAAAGGATGTGGTGGCTTTTCTTTTGATTTAACCAAACTTCTTTTTTTTTTCAATATCATGCCCACCTTGAATGTATACATCCTAGTTAGCCCCATTGAGCCTTAGCCTGTTTTTTCTTTCGTCGAAAAGGTACAAAACCATCTAACTTTCTTTTCATTATCCGAATTTGATCCAACTCTTAAGCGCTCAAGAGCAAGATCTACGTTGTCAAGGAGTGAGACTGGAAAAGAAAGAAAAAGCTGAAGAAGTTGGCAAAGAAAAGGTCAAAGGTGCACTTGCGGTAATTAAATAATGGCTGATGTTGTCCAATCTTTGTTATTAAGCTTCCAGTGTTCTAAAGAAATGGGGACAAAAATAAAGAAAGACTTCAAGAATGAGGATGGCTGAAGAAACAATGCCCATAATGTTGGTGGGATGGTTTGAAAGCGCTTTCTTAAGGATGTCATGCTATTATTGGTTAGCCCAAGATTTACTAGTTCCTTAGCTTACATTACAACCCCTTAAGTCCACACATGATCTTATGATCATTCTAGTATAATGGAGACACACTAGAGGCAAGCCTATGGTTCATGTGGAGATAGAGATGTGGTGTGAATTCTTGGGGAGAGAGAGCGAAATCGTGTTTATATGCCCCCGCATGACAGGGCTTTTTGTATTCATATGATTGAAAAGGGGAAATTTCAGGCTAGCAGGGCACATGCTTGACGAGAGTTAATTTTGTGTGCTCGATATCTTGATCAATGATTTATAAGAGTTTGTTGGATATCGAGTCAATTCTGAGTTTAGAGGTCTTAATGGTGTACTTCATTGTATTGATGGGAGACTTCATGTAAGGTTTTGAATTGGCGAGACAGGTGTCAATTACATGAGATGTGAGAGTATTGTTTGAGAACGAACAATGGTTTAAGAGTGGGGTAGTGATCTTGGGCAGAATTATAGCCTGCGCGATACCAAATACTTCATTTGCCTTGTTTATCCACTCGATATTTGCATTCTCATGTAATTTGTAGTTAAATGTGAATTTATACTAACAAACATGATTAGTGTAGTTTTGGTGAAAAATGTAATTTTAGGAAGCTAAGATGCATGTGGGAGAAATCGGAATGGACTCGAAGAGAGCAGGAAAAGGCCAAGGAAATGCAGCAATTAAGGGGCTCCGCGATGGAGACGGTCACGCCAAGCATCGCGGAGGCATTCTCGCCCGGATGATTAAAATTGGCCTGCCCCGGAGGTCCGTGTTGCCTCCGTGGCACGTTGGACATAATTACCTGGAATGGGGAATCTGAGTGAAGGTTCGCGTTGAGCCGTATGGGTTGTTGGAATGGGCCCCCGCGCTGAGGGCTGCAGGCACAGAGTAAAGCTGAGGATCCATCTCCTATGGTCCAGAAGTTTAGCCGTGTCACTTGAGGCCATGCCCGGCGATGCACTCCGTGACACGTTGCTTGTTATTCCTGAAAAAATTCTACTAGTATAAATAGCACACTTAGGTTCATTTTTAATTATTCGACTTAGTTGAGTGCTGACGTGGGTTACAAAAGTGCACCTGAGGGACGAAAATCATAGGGTTCTTCTCTATCTCTTTCTCCTTTATTTCAATTGTTTGTATGATTTACACTCATTTGATTATGTTTAATCCACAAATGAGTGGCTAAATTCACTTCTTGCTAAGGTTAAGAAATAACAGTGGAAAACAAAATTATTGACTATTTGGTTTTCATCTTTTCTTCCATGGCTGTTCTATTAATTCTGTTCTTACCGTACAATGTGTGGCCAATGTTAATGTATATCTAAAAAGTCCCGTTTCATCTCAAAGAGGGTTAAATTGGAAAGGTGAATTGATAGGATAAGGATTCTCTTCTTAGTTTGGAAAATTGAGAATTGATTTACTTTCAGAATAGAAATATATCTGAAAGTCGTATTAGTCAGCTCACGGAATCGGTTTGTATGGCTTGAACACGAATTTTTATCATTAAAATGTAGGGAAAGTTCATGATTCTTAAGTTGGGTTAAATACGAGAGTTTTAATTATTGTGCACAATTCTGACTAGCAACCGAAGGAAAGATTAACTGAATTAATGATAAATTACTTCCCCGCATGTTCATTTTAGCCTCAAGATGCCCATAACCATAGTCTGTAACGTATATTTGTACATTTGCTTTTGCATTAGTATAAATTAGGAAACAAACTCCCAAAATCTTCTTTAAACCGTTGTCTGCATTTTTAGAGTTAAAGTTCATTGATACTATATTCGATTATTACCTTGGTCCAGTCCCTATGGGATCATTTCCTGGCTTACTTGAGCCATTTTACTAGTTGTTCGACCACGTACACTTGCGTGTAGTCATCTAAGGATAGCGAACATATGCTTACCTGACGCCACCCTTAATATCGGATTGGACATTCCTGACAAGGTCAAGCTATTAGATGAGGGTTGATCGCCTCAAATCTCCATTGTTAGTCTCTATTCCTATTCACTACCCCCTTGATCCGGTGAGTAAGAATAAGGAAATTTCCAACATTTTAAAAGTTAAGAAGCAATTAAAATAAAGGGAAAATAGTATTATACATAAATCCCTTTCAAGATTCACTAAGTACTTTTACCTATGTGTTATTCATCATGGTTCCCACAACCCTAGTATGGAGGTTTCCATATTTAATTGATCACAATCACAAAATACAGAAAAATCATAATCGTAACTTACAAAGAGTCTAGAAGAAATCACTTGAATTGGAATGAAACACCAAAACCATAAACAAGACTTCAATGTTTTTTAATTCTCAAAATCAAGAACAAAATTATAAACTTTGTTTCTTGAACCAAGAAGGTTCGGCCCACAACACCAAAATCCAGTGAAAATAGTAAAATAAATTGTACTCGAAAAATAAACCTAAATAATGTATTTATAGTTCTAGACAAGACTTTCTCCTACCTAAAATGAATCCAGGTCTACAGTGGCTACGGGTCATGCACTGACCTGTTAGGTCTCCTAACGAGCCATGGCAAGCGTCCTGAGTTTTCCTCAAAGAACTATCCATTCTTGACAATGGGTCACATAACGACTCATCGGGTCGTGGCACGAGTCGTTAGGTCACTAGTGGCCATGGATCAACAAATCCTCCAATGTACCTGACAATTGCTCACAGTATCTCAGCAGACAAGTTGTCACTTCACCCACGACTCACATGTTTGTTCCTTAGCATTTTTCAAAATCTTCCTCCCAAATCAGCATTTTTCAAAATCTTCCTCCTGGCCACGAATGACATAATGACTCATTACTGCATGTAACAAGTCGTGCCTTCAAATCGTTAGGTGCACTGGTTTCTTCTCAAGACAAAGCTCGATCTCTTCTCATGACTCCAAAAACAGTCGTCCACTGGATTGACAACTCGTATTTGACTAGCACCGCATTTTGCTCTATGTTTTCCTTACTTTGCCCATTTCATGTACCGGACCTGCTCGCAACACTTAACACAAACACATCATATCTACATAAACATATCTTTGAAATTTGCATATTTTCTTAGTTTTAAGCATCGGAAGTGCCGTAAAGTCCAGACATTAGTGGGCATTGTGTGCCCATGCATTCACCGCAACGGAATAGGAAAATAGGCGTATCAAGAATTAATTGCATAGAACTTTGATGGTGACATAAGAAATGGTAACGTAGTTAATAAACTTAGTGGGTTGTTGCATGGTGGTGTAGTTGTAAATTTGTTAGTTTCAATTGTGTATTAACTATTATGATGTTATGTGAAGTAATCTAGTCGGCCGATGATGCTTACCGGTACGTGTGGTGCTGACATTACCTTGCTACACCTTTTGGTGTAGGTTGTGGTAGGTTTGAAGTTCCTTGATTAACGTGAAGTATTCAACATCAGCTTCCGTGTTCTTCTTCTCAGACGAAGCTGTGTCATTTGTCTTGTTATGTATTCTATTAGAGCTCCTTGTACTGTCTAGACTAGGATCTGAGAGAGTCAAGATTTGGGAACATTTAATATTTCAAATTATTGTTGATTCATATAAATTAATGAGAAATTTTAGGTATTTCTCATTATATGATTTGGGGTCGACAAAAAAAAAAACAAGCCAGTATAACTCATAATACGAATCTCTTAAGTGTTAATTGTTTAAACAAATAACTTATACTATATGCTCTATTCAATTATACAATTTGTATTACCATGTCTTCGTAATCCTAATATTTTGTTACTAGTGTAGTAACTAAAATTTTGTAATAATTAATATGAAATAACATATAATGTATGCAGTATTTAAGTGTTCATGTAAAAGCGACAATTTTACTTTTCATCAAACACTATTTCTATGATTTTTTTGTTCGTTGAAATAAGTATTGAAATATTCTGAAGAAAGAACTACTAGATTGGATCAAACACAAAGCAGGAATATAAAGACACAGAATTTATCCTGGTTCAGATCATCCTTGTGGGGCCTAGTCCAGTCCCCTTGGGTTGCAAGAGTTTCCCTTTGAGCTGTTGAATTTGTCAATGGTTACAAGAGTAATTTCACCAATCTACTGGTGAACAACAAAGTGAATTTGATACAAATTTCTCTCTGTATATCTAGCTGACTATTTCTATTTTTTAATCTCACTAGTAATGCTTTCAGGATTACAATGATTGAATAAGAACAAAATTGTCAGCTTTGATCAAGTGAAGTTTTACAGGAATTTGTCTTCGGCCTTGGTATTTAAAGGTTGTCGCAACAAGATCAATCTTTGGATCTTGTTTCTCTTATCGCCACAAGGGATAACCAAGGATTTTTCTTCATAATCATATCCTCTGGATAATATGTCGATTAGTGATAGAATCCTTGATTGATTTGAAGAGACTATTCCTTTTAGACGTTAGCATCTTGAGAAGCGATTGATTTGTGGTTTATTTCTTCCATATTCTAACCTTATATCCAAATGAATATTCCTCGAGAAGCAAACCTAATCTTGATTAGTTTTTCTTCCTTTTTGAGTTGATCTTACCTACTGCCGGAGTTGAACTTCCTTCAACAAGCATCATGATAAGTTCCTTGATTTTCTCCTTTGTGCGAGATTTGAGTCAGCTGATTATATCCAATGTTGGCTACACCTGCAGCATCCAATGTTGGCTATACCTACAACAATTTTGTCATCATTGAAATATATGAGTGCAATAATCTCCCCTTTTTGATGATGACATAAATTCTGATATAGTTAAGGGGTACTTTCCTGTTTAAGAGAGTCTAGTGGGTTTTCTCCTCCTGTCTTGATGCTTCCTCCCCCTGTTGTGGAGTTCTGTACTCAAGGTTCAAATACTGTGTTTTTGAGAGCATCAGAATAACAAAAATGGTAACATGAATATTATAACAAGACTGAAAGCATAACTTTTGACAATCACACAAGACAACATACACAAAGCATTGATAATTTCATTTATAAAACCAAGAACATGAACATAATTTCCCTCCTTCATCACAAAAAGGGAACAAGCAAAACATAAGAAATGAGTATTGAAGACTTTTTCAAAGAGGGTTTTGGTTAAACCAATTCTGGTTCCAAGAACAAGGGTTTCAGGTCACTATTTTGTTTTAAGGTTTTCATATTTGCATAGAACATGCGGATGAGATCTTCAAATAATTCATTAGCACACCGAAGAAAGAGATTGTCTAACCCTTGAAAGGAGAAGAGATGACTGATGGAGCAATGAGAGGCTTCAAACTGAGCAAGGCAGATAACTCAACCATGAGTGAAGGAACAATTTTGGAAGGCAAACTTTTTTTGTTTTTTTAGACACGCTCCAAAACTTTTGCATGTCTGCCAAGTCGAAGAGAGAGCAGAAATTAAATGAAGAGCATGAAATAACACCAAGACTTTTCCTTAAAAAAAAGAACCGATTTTTCAAAAGGGGTTTAGTAAAAATATCAGCAAGCTGATTTACAGAGCCAACAAATTTTAGTAAGAAATCTCCATTTTCAACATGATCTCGAATAAAATGATGTTTAATATCTATATGCTTTGCTATAGAATGGTGCACAATATATTTTGAAAGACTAATAACACTGGTGATATCACACAAAATAGGGATGCTTTCATAATTTAAATCATAGTCTAACAACTGATGTTTCTCCAGAGCAATTGTGCTCTACAACTTCCCAGAGCCAGATATTCTGCCTCTGCAGTAGATAGATATCTATATGCTTTGCTATAGGGAATGGTGCACAATATATTTTTGGAAAGACTAATAACACTGGTGATATCACACAAAAATAGGGATGCTTTCATAATTTAAATCATAGTCTAACAACCGATGTTTCTCCGTGAGCAATTGTGTTCTTACAACTTCCTGTGAGCACATCTCGCCCGCGTAGATAGTGCTACAGAGTTTTATTTTTTGCTTTGCTAAGAAATAAGAGCTTCTCCAAGAAATTGATATGATCCACTAGTACTTTTTCTGTCAGACTTTTCACCTGCAAAATCTGCATCTATGTAACCAATTAAACAAAAATTGTTGGAATAAGGATAACATATACAACAATCTTGAGTTTCAATAAGATAACGAATGATCCGTTTTACTAAAGTCAAGTGGGATTCTTTAGGAGTTGACTGAAATTTGGCGCATTTGCACACACACTAAATATGATGTCTGGTCGGCTAGCAGTAAGGTATAGTAGTGATCCAATCATTCCTCTACAGATCTTTTCATCCAAATTCTTCCCATTTTAGTCATTTTCAAAGAAGGTTGAAGGGCTCATTGGGGTTCCATCAGCCTTCTCTTTATCCAGACCGAATTTTTTAATCAGTTCCTTTGTGTACTTAGTTTGATTGATGAATGTTCCTTCAGTAGACTGATGAATTTGAAGGCCTAAAAAGAATGTTAGTTCTCCCATCATGCTCATTTAAAATTCTCCTGTCATTAAATCTACAAAATTCTTGCATAAAGTAGCTTTAGGACTTCCAAATATAATATCATCTACATAAATTTGGATAATCAGAATAGTAGTAGAAGAATGTTGAATAAAAATAGTATTATCGATTTTTCCTCTACGAAAATTGTTTTCAATGAGAAAGGAGCTTAGATGTCACGACCCGAACAGAGGCCCCGGTGGTAGACACGGGACAAGACCCCAACTAGCTCCACAATGCTGAAACTGAAATATATAGAAGAAACTAAAAGTCTAGTCCTCGGAGAATGAGGACTCACCAACTCTGAACAGGTGCAACTTTGAATAAGTTGACTAAGATCGAGGCTGAAGCTGCGAGCTGGGTCCTATATTGTGAAATGATACAACATAGAAAGTATGCGGTCAGTACGTGGAATGTACCGCTATGCAAGGTAAGTAAAACCGCTTAAATAAAATAAATCATTTCTTTTAAAACCATTCATACATATCATAAACTTTCAAAAGTAAGTAGGAGACTACATGCATTCATTCTGAAATCGTACTCTTATCCTAACGTGTCCATGCATAGCTTTAGAACATCATAACTGACTCGAATGTCTCAAAGATAAAACATAACATATATATCAAAACTGAACAATGAGTAAAACCTTTCTTTTTGAACATGCATGCATAAGATAATGATCATGAGTAATGGATATGCAAATTCAAATGATATAGACGGTGGGAGACTCGTCATTTAACTGACATACCACGATAGAGCTTACGTGGTCCCGACTATTACACTCAAGTGGACAGAGCCATCCAAAACCTTTACAGGGCTAAGGACATTACCATGATATCGATATCAAGCTCATGGGCCATTATGGCCAGGGATAGCTCATAAGGGAGGCCCCAAATATAATAGAATCAACCTACGTTGGTGCGTAGTTCTAGGGCATAGGGTTTTCGACCCTTAGCCCGCTCAGGGCTAGACTCTTCTCCCAAAACACGCAATACTCTACATTGTATATAACGAAGCTCAACACCGTCTATTGAAGAAGCTCAACATGAAATCATGCATGACTCAACATCGTATTCAACAAAGCTCAACATTGTCTATTGACAAAGCTCATTAATGAAACCATACATAGACTGGACATCATATGAAAATGAAGCTCAACATTGTCTTTCGACAAAGCTCAATGGTGCCATACATCTTAGTTATAAATTCATGCATATTAGAAGCTTTATTTTGAAACATACCACAAGCTATAATTTATAATGAGAATTGGGAAATTTATCTTCAAACAATGTGGTAAGCATATGTTGGGAAAATCATCACTTTAATCAACATATGGGTATTATCCAAAGCTCTATCATTCTAGAATCCAATCGATTCATTTAGGAGACAACATCAAAATCATAGGTAGTTTTATAAACATGCTTTTTATCATCAACTTCATCACCACTACACATTTACCATAAATCACCTATTTTATGAACTCTTCCCCCATGGGAGTTTTAGATTCAACTTTTTTAGAAAAACAAATTTTATAAGAGAAACAAGTTAGAATCCACCCAAGCTTCGTAAATCATCAATATCAACTTGATCTAATCATACCCATGAATAAATATATATAAATCATGCAATTGATCAAAACCCCATGATTGATTATTCATAATTTAAGACTAATTGATAGGAATTGGGTATGGGTGGAAGGAAGACACCCATTAAGATCCTACATACCTGGAAATGAGGAATTCTTTCACCCTTCAATTGCCCAAGATCAGATTCAAAAGGAAACCTTGAATTTGGCCTTGAATCATCTCCTTCAAGCCTTCAACATTGCATGCATGGGGAGTATGCACTTAGAATAGGTCTTCCCCTACTAAAACCCTTCAAAATGATCCCTAAACGACGTAGTATAGAGACTTAGGACTAGGAAATGACAGAAATGGCCTTACTGAATTCGTTGAAAATTGATCACTAGGCCAAACAATAGGTGAACCAATGGGTCTTTGGAGGATACCACGACCCATGGTATCTACCCGTTCTATGCACTGTCCCAGTCATATCTCGGAATCAAACCACGGATAAACAGGGTGAGTCATTCTAGGCTCCAATGGGTCATTGAACTAGTCATTGATTGCTCCCCTCGAACTTTCTAAACTTCTACTCGATGAGCCTCACCACTGCTCATCGTACGATTCAACGGGTCATTAAACTAGTCGTCCTTGCTCACTGAGATTTGGGATCCCTTACCATGGCTACCTACAACAGGTCATTGCAAGGCACAACGGGTCGTTGCATGACTTATCATACCTTCTTACTGCCAAGTCCACTTTCTACCACAAAGAAAAATGATGGCTTGTGGTTACTTACCACGAGTCGTTGAATCAACCGTTGTTTCCCTCTGATACCTAACCACCTGATCCCACGACCACCAACGACGGCCCGTGGTTACTTACCACAGGTCATGGTACCTGTTGTCCTGCAACCTTTTTCCCAACTTACAACAATTTTGCATTTTAGCTTCCTGAGTCTACTCCTAAACACTTCCGGGGTATTCAATTAGACATTCATACCATGCTTGTGGATCTTGTTTCAAACCATAGAGAGCTTTAGAGTGTTTTAAAACATAGTTAGGACAAGAAGGATTTTCAAAACCTAGTGGTTGTTTGACAAAAACTTCTTCTTTTATAAGTCCATTTAAAAAAGCACTTTTAACATCCATTTGAAAGAGTTTAAATCATTTGGAAACTGCACAGGCTAACAAAATACGAATAGATTCTAGTATAGTAACATGAGCAAAGGTTTCATCATAGTCAATACCTTCTTGCTGAGAGTACCCTTGAGCAACTAACCTGACTTTATTTCTGATGACCTTATCTTCTTCGTTTAATCTATTTCTGAAGACCCACTTTGTACCAATAACTGTTGCATTTGTTGGCCTTGGAATGTGAGTCCAAACACGATTCCTCTCGAACTGATCTAGTTCATCTTTCATAGATCTAAGCTAGTTTTCATCAATAAGAGCTTCATTAATATTCTTTGGTTCTATATGAGACACCAATGCTAATGATGATTGATTTTTGAGAGATGATCTTATCTGTTGCTGGGCATTTGGATTCCCAATGATAAAGTCATTTGAGTAGATGACTTCATTTCTCCATTCTTTTGGAATATTTGGGACCTTCGTCGACTGATTCTCTTCCTCTTGATCTGGCTTCTTTGAGGGAGAAGCTTTGGGTATTTCAATGATGCTTTCTTCCCCAGAGACAATCGAATCTTGAGTTGCTGACGGTTTAGAAGTTTGTGAGATGATTCTACCATCTTCCCTTGTATCATGCTTAATAAGTCTTGTCGATGGGTTAGAGTCATTAAAAACAACATGAACAGATTCCCCAACTATTAATTTACATTTATTGAAAACTCTTAAGGAGCGGCTCAGTGGTGCATACCCAAGGAAAACTCCTTCATCACTTCTAGGATCAAACTTACCGAGATTGTTCTTACCATTATTGTGGATGAAACATTTTCATCCAAATGGATAAAAGTAACTTATATTAGGCTTCTTTCCTTTCCAAAATTCGTATGGCGTCTTCTTTAGCACAGGCCGAATAAGACCTCGATTGAGGATATGACATGCAGTGCTTACAGCTTCGACCTAAAAATGATCAGGAAGATTTTGTTCTATGAGCATTTTCCTGGTTGTTTTCTAAATTGAGCGATTTTTCTGTTCGATGACTCCATTTTGCTGAGGAGTTCAAGGTGAAAAGAAAGTCTGAGTCTAGCCCTGCTGATTGCAGAATTCCTCGAACAATTGATTTTCGAATTCCCTTCCATGACACTGTGAATACATGAGATAAAGTATCCCTTTTCTCGTTGAACTCTTTTACATAAAATTTCAAAATTTGAGAAGGCCTCATCTTTGTGAGCTAAAAACATGACCCAAGTGAATACTGAGAAATCATCAACAATAACAAAAGCATATTTCTTACCACCAATTCTAGTAATTCTGGTAGGGCCAAAAAGATCTATATGAATAAGTTCAAGGGGTTTAGAAGTACTTACAATGTATTTTGACTTAAAAGAGGATCTGGTTTGCTTTCCCAGTTGGCATACATCATACATAGAGTTATTTGAAAAATTCAATTTAGGCAAGCCAATAACTAAATCTAATTTAGAGAGATTTTCAATGGTATGCATGTTAGCATGTCCCATCTTTCTATGCCATATACCTGGATCAATTGAGACAGTTGCAATACAGGTTAGAGTAGGTAGCTCAACATTATTTAATACATAAATGTTTTCAACTGATAAGAAATATGTTTCTGGAGGCATTGCTTATACTGCATCTGATGGCGTTGAATAGGATGTCGAACCTGACATCACATAGCTGACTGATGCTCAGCAAGTTGTGTTTAGTCCATTTACAATATATACCTAAATTAAGTCGCACGAGGGACTTATAGTGATTACACCTATACCAACCACTTCGCCTTTTGCGTTGTCACCAAATCTAACGTATACTCCATCAATTCTTTTAACAGACCTAAAAATTTCTTTTGTTCCGGTTATGTGTCTGGAGCATCCGCTATCAATTACCCACATTCCCTTTTTATAGCTTCTTTTCGGTTGCTCCTACAAGACAAGAAGATTAATTTCTCTTAGGTACCCAAGCTTTCTTGGGTCCTGGTAAGTTACTAGAAGGGGCCTCATAGGTTGTTCCTTTTTTCTTCCAAACCCATTTGCCACGCGAATAGAATTTACAGTTAAAGGACTTATGACCATACTTCCCAAATGTATAGAAAATGGGTGAAGAAAAATGTGATTTATTGGAGTTGACTGAGCTGTGACTGAGTGATTTCTTGATGCTGCTTAATTGCTTCTTGACATGACCTAGCTCTTCTTCAAGCAAGTCTACTTCAATTTGAGTTTCTTCAAGAAGAATTTGCTAGCCCTTCTTTTCTTTGGCAAGTTTATTATATTCATCAATAAGTTTCTGTAATTCATTTGTGACAAGATCCAGAGAGTCCTGAAGTTCTTGAAATTTATTACAGATATTTGATCTTACATCGTTTGATCCTTCAAGGGACACAAAGTAGATGTTGGCAGCTTCTTCTACTTCTTTGTCAGAGACGTCTTTATTACTCCATGTTCCCATAGATTTGCTGCTCCTCACTGTCTTTTTCTTCTTCTCCTTCCCGTTCTCATTTTGTACGACATTGAAAGCTACTATTTTTTTCCTTTTCATCTTTGGAATATCTGTTGAGATGGTTTTTCTCATAGGCCATCAGATTTCCTCTGAATTCATGACAAGACAGTTTCTTCAGATCTCCATCTTCAAGGATTGTATCTTTAGTTTCCCAGAATTTAGAAAGACTTCTAAGGAGTTTTCAAACTTGCATACTATTTGAGTACACCATGCCAAGTGATTTCAATTCTCCAAAAATCTTGCTGAATCTCGAGAACATAGATTCTATGTTTTCTTCATCTGTCATCTTGAACAATTCGTATTCGTTCACTAGTGCATTAATCCTTGCCTCTTTCACTTTTATGGTGCCTTCGTAGGTTACCTCAAGCTTATCCTACATCTCCTTTACAGTGTTGCAAGTTGAGATCTTGTTGTATTTAGTTCCACTCACTGCACAATAAAGCAGACTAATAGCTCTAGCATTAGTTTGAATTACCTCTTGATGTATAGGAGTGACCGAGAAGGTTTCCAAATTAGCTTTGGTGGGATCCATTATTCTAGGAATAGGCTTTGGACCTTTCTTGATTACGATCCAAGCTTGAAAGTCATTTGCTTGGACAAATATCTTGAAATGTTCTTTCCAGTGAGAGTAGTGTTGTCCATTGAAATACGGAGGTCTTGATGAGGAGTGTCCATCCTGAAGAATTGCACCCGCAATTTGATATGTTGCTCTATGATCTTTTTCTCAATTTGCAGTTAAGCAATTTTAAATGAGACCTGCTCTGATACAAATTGATAATTAAAGGGGGGAGTGAATTTAATTAAAATAATATTCAGTCGACTGTTGAAGTGAACTAGTCGACATAATTTCTGCAAAAAAGGTTAGCAATAATAAATCAAACACAAAGAAGGAAAGTAAAGACACAAAGAATTTATCCTAGTTCGGATCACCCTTGTGGTGCCTAGTCTAGTCCCTTTGGGTTGCAAGGGTTTCCCTTTGAGCTGTTGAATTTGTCAATGGTTACAAGAGTAAGTTCACCAATCTATGGTGAACAACAGTGAATTTGATACAGCTTCTCCCTGTATATCTAGCTGTCTATTTCTATCTTTTAATCTCACTAGTAATGCTTTTAGGATTACAATGATTGAATAAGAACAGAATTGTCAGTATTGATCAAGTGAAGTTCTACTGGGAATTTTTCTTCGGTCTTTGTATTTAAAGGCTCTCGCAACAAGATCAATTTCTTTGATCTTGTTTTACTACTCATTAAGGGATAACCCAAGGGATTTTTCTTAAATCATATCCTCTAGATAAGATGTCGATTAGTGATAGGATGCTTGATTTATTTGAAGGAGACTTCTTCCTTTTGGATTGTCAGTGATTGAGGCTGATTGATTCGGTGGTTTATTTCTTCCATATTCGACCCTTAAATCTGGCTTGAATATTCCTTGAGAAGCAGCACTGAATATTTATTAGTTTCCTTTCTTTGGGAGTCGATCTTCCTTCCACAAGCATCATGATAAGTTCCTTGATTTTCTCCTTTGTGCGAGATTTGAGTCAACTGATTATATTCAATGTTGGCTACACCTGCAACATCTAATGTTGGCTATACCNACTTTAAGTAGTTTCAATTAATCGAGTGCTTATTATTCACTCACTTTAATTAAATCTACACTATTTTTTTTCATTTTAATTTATGTAGAGATGTTTGATTAAATGCATAGATTAAGAAAGAAAAAAATTGAGCTAAAATCATCTCATGAAGGGTAAAATGAAAAGTTTAAAATTAAGTTATTACTAAATATTTAAAGTATGAAGCCTCATAGTAAAATGTCATTCACCTTCTTACTCATTTAAAATTAGAGTTCATATTTTACAAATAGTTATTTATTTATTTTCGAATATTTAGAATTTTAAAAGTAACTAAATCTTATGCATTAAATCCTTCCTTATTTGAAATATATAGAAAATATTAATATTTAGAAATTTAAAAACGATTAAGATTGTATCTTTTAAGAAATAATTAACGTTCAAAAAATTGTACATATAATGCAAATAAAATCTTATGTTTAGGACTTTTGAAAATACAATTTAAAAAAAAAGTAGCCCAATCCACAAAACATCTCGCGCTTTAATAGGATCCGGAGAAGGATCACACTTCAAGGATTGTGATATAGACAATCTACCCTAATGTAAGCAGTAATGGCTATTTCCACAAATTTTGATAAGTCTTCTTTGTTTGAACAATCAATTACAAATAAATAAATGCATATATGATATGCTATCAATTTATTTTTGCCAAAACAAGTCAATAGTAACTTACAATTGTAACGACCCAAATATCAGCCCAGATCAAGACACTGGACAAGAAATCCCGAGAGGCTCCAAGTCAACCCATGGCATGATCATAGCATAACACTATCAGAATAACAACTAACAAAATTCATAACTAAGCGGAAGCTAACTGAATGAGTCTAATTAAAAACCATAAGAACAAATGTAACAACTCTTTGATTCAAAGCTGAATCTATCTAGAAATGTATGAAAGCCTCTACTAAACTGATGAGTTGTTGGGACAAGCCCCCAGCTAACTCCTAAAATCTGAAAACTGAAACATAACGAAAATATAAATCGTGTCCCCAAGAGATGAAGAGTCACCACAAGCAGCTGAGGGGAATGCAGTGTATTTAACCACGTGGTTGAGTCTGAAACTTGAATCTATATCATGAAACAATATATAAAATAAAGGCGTGCGGTCAGTACTTGGAATGTACTGAGTATGCGGGAAGCGTAAATAAACTAAAACATGCAAGTACACAAGAAGAAAGTAAACTGAACATGTTAATGGTAATATAACTGAACAGAGATACAAAAACCCTGTCTGAGGTACACATATACATACTAACATAACGACTTTATAAGAAACATTTATTGAAATAAGATTAACTGATGCGCAAGGTTATATACTGAACAAATACTAAGGACCGAAGCCGTGACTGATATCATAGAGAGTCCCTGACTGTCGAAGGGAAATGTTATCGGCTGTGGAGCCTCCCTGACTATCTAAGGGAGAGTCCCTAACTGTCGAAGGAAAATGTTCTCGGTTGTGGAGAGTCTCTGACTGTCTAAGGGAGAGAATTCTCTAATATAGAGAGTAACTGACTGACTAAGGGAAACATTCTTAGCTAATGAGAGTTTCGACAGACTAAGGGAAACATTCTCAGCTGATGAGAGTCCCAACAGACTAAGAGAAACATTCTCAGTTGATGAGAATACCGGATGACTAAGGGAAACATTCTCAGTTAAAGAGAGTCCTGACAAACTAATGGAAACATTCTCAGCTACTGAGAGTCCCGACAGAATAGAACTAGTCTAAATTACTATAGCTAATCAGATACATTCTCAGCTACTGAGAGTCCCGACAGACTAGAACTAGTCTAAATTACTATAGCTAATCAGATACATGAGCATTCAACAAATTACATCATACTTTACACACATCCGCAACATTCAAATCCCGAGTTCATGGCATACGACGTATATCTTAGATTCATGTAAGATCTGTAGGTCAAAATCATACTTTAACATACGTATATTAAATCATATATTCTAGATATACAGAAAACCCATATAATCAACTCATACCTTGAACATGTACAATGAGATCAAGGTGAAAGCACATGAATATTTCATGAAACCCCATTTCGAATTTACTCTAATTCATGATGAAAATTCGATAATCATTCCATTACCATAAGTTCAACTCATACCCAAAACATTTACATCGTAATCATAGTGAAAACATGCACATACTTCACATTGGTCAAAGACCATAAGTTCTAATCCCATAATGCGACATATGTTTTAGATTTGCGGAACCCATGTGATTTACATATACTTTAAACACGGGTATAACTTAATGATAAGAGCATATGATTAATTTATGAAATCCCATTTGAAATTCTAGACTAAATCATGGTGAAAATCTCACATTCATGTTATTCACATATCACACACATATTTTAGGAAAGATATAAGTAACCTCATGAACATGCACTACTATTAATCATGAGAGTTTTATAATTTAGGGAAAACATATGAGAGTTTATGCATGAATTGGAACCCTAGAACCCGCTTTTCTAGAATTTTGGATTTAGGTTTTTAAAATAAAATTTGGGGCATTAGTATGAAATGATGTCCTAGTTGAAAGCCCACATACCTGCTTCGAGAAATCCCCACTTGAACTTAACACTAGAAGCCTTTGAAGAAATCCCAACTAAATTTTTAGGCTTGAGAAAGAAGAGGAAGCAGAATTTGAGGGAATATCTTGAGGGAAAGAGAGATTAGTATAGAAAAATCCTTAAAAACATCCCATACAATGCTAAAAAAGATGTAGTTTAGGAGTTAGAAGCACAGAATTTTATGAAAACACCTTTGGAAATTCGCAGGGAAAATCCACCTGCCAGTCCCCACGAGGCACTCCACGAGTCGTGCGCTTGGCAACGACTCGTGGTGCCAAGTCGTGGAGTGCAATGGACCATTTCTCAAAATTCTTCTCGGGTCTAACGACGACTAACTTCACAAATCGTTGTCCTTCCCACGACTCATGATTCCTCCCGTTGCCACTAAAGCCCATGATTCCAACTCCTCCTTCCCACGACTGACCTGACGAGTTATTACTTAACACGACGACTCATCAGGTCATCCGTGTTCACCACTGCCTCAGTGTCTCATCTTGGATCTCCAGTATCCCTTGCCGGTCGACTTAACGAGTTGTCGCCTACCTAACGACTCATTGGGTCGCCCATGGTCACTGAACCTTGCTGCAGCTCCTGATTGCTCCTCAAGGTCTGACAACGACTCATTAAGTCACCAAACGAGTCATTTCATGACTCATTCTGAGGCAAATTTTCCACTTTCCAACTGATTTATTTCTTTAAGTCTGGGCTTGTTCTTAGAAACTTTTGGGTTGTTACAATATCTCCCCCTTGGGAACATTCATCCTTGAATGCTGGCTAAACATACTAAAAGGATAGGGACGGATCTGAAATCCCAAAATTAACCAATTACAGCTGATACTAATGGATTATCTGGCCTCAGGCTGATCTTACATCTCTGAACTGAATATCCAAATCGCACATGCATGATAAGGCGTAAGAGGGACTATAAAATAATGAAATGGACACAGGACTAAATAGAATAGTGAGAAGGATTCTTTCCCTCCAACTGGCACTGAGCTGATACGTACTGATCCATCATTCTCAAGTCGTTTTCTGATACTGAGCTAGATTTCATGATATCAGGTCTAACTAGGAGTAAGGAATTCATGAGCGCGAGTCATTCACGACATCTAAAACAAAGAACATATATGAAGTACCTTCACCTACTGGACTACTAAGCAACTTCTAAAGATTGAATTTGAGCTAAACATACTAGAAGGCATGAGTTTACACACATAACTGGTTTATCACATTAAGATGAGCCTTAAGGATTTATCGAGTAAAATTGGCATCGCTGTACTGAAGAAGCTACTAAGGAATTCTGGAAGTCTGCACATAGGGATAGGTAGAGCCTAGCTTTAACTGAAATACAAGAGAAGTTATCAGAACCTGAAGGGATCGACATACCGTAATCGTTAGGGTTGAAACTCCCCTACTAGCGTACTCAAGATCAGGCTTGTCTCACATACTTACCATCTTCCCCTTAGCTTAAAGTCATCATTCTAAGGCTCCTGAATCCTTCTTAAGTTCGAGCTAAATTACTAACTCCTAGCTTGTCCTTCAACTCTAACATTCACTGTAAGCCTTATACTCACAACTATTAACATCACATATCGATAATCTCTTCTCAACAACCATCATAGAGCTTTTTATTCAATACTAAGGTTCTGGGGCCAGCAACATGCAAAAAGGTAACACAAGGAATTCACAACATACCTGGGACTACTTCTAGTTACTTTCCCTTATCCTAATGTGTTGCCAAGGCGTAGGAGTAGTTTCAATGTTGTCTGCCTCCTACGCTAGATGATGCACCTTGCTTAAATGGATGAGCTATTAGAGCTATTGAATAGGTGGCTGAGGCTCTACTCTCGCATCGCTTAGCTGCTGCGCAATCTCGGTACTTATGACCCAACTTGCTGCACCAGAAACAAGCATCTGAGTCGGCAATGCATTCTCCCAAATGGTGTTTCCCACAACTCATACACAATGGGTACATAATCTTCCTTACCCTGGGTTTATACAGAACACTGGTTGTCGAAGGTGCTGGGGCTGATGATTTTTGTTGGTAGCATGAGCGGTGTCCATCACTCGACCTCTGCTGGAAGAACTCTAAATATCTGGTTCTAGCCATTTTGTCCTCTCTCTCTTTTTCCTTCACCTGTTCCACTTCTATTTGTTAAGAGAATATCACCAAACATGGAAAGTCTATGTCATTGTGCAACAAGGCGGTCTTGCACTCTTTGACCAAGGAGTCTGACACTCAATTCACGAACCTGCTGACTTTGGCCCTCTAGTCGACTACCATCTCCGGTGCATACTTAGATAACCAGGTAAACTCCAACGTGTACTCCTGGACAGTCGTGTCGTTTTGTCTTAAGTTGATGAATGTTGGCGCCTTTGCCTAAATAAACTCCCTAGGGAAAAACCTGTCCAGGAACACAGTCATAAACTCATCCCAACTTACGCGGGCTGTTCTGACTCCCCCACTGTCTATCCACTAGCAAAACCATATATAAGAGACTCTTTTCAACTGGAGGAGGCTAAGTCTATGCTCTCAGTTCCCATCACCCCCATGATTTGGGTGATCTACTGGATCTCTTCCAAGAGCTCATACTGGTCCTCGTCCACTTTTGACCCTAAGAATTCAAGTGGACTCATTCGGAGAAAGTCTCTTACTCTCACCGCCGCTACGTTCCCATTCTGAGGAACATTAGCCATCGCTTGATGATTAATCTGGTTGGTCATGGCATGCATCAATATATTAAAGGCTGCCCGAAACTCGACATGAGTAACATGGTCGTCCATCGGGTTCGTCGGTTCTGGTGGTGCTTGTTGGCACCCATTACCATTTCTTCATTAATTTGCTCATCTGGGAGGCATTATCTGCGAGCATGTAAAGCACGAGTCAGGGGATAAACTGTTAGAGTTTCATACTTTATGAACGATAGGAATCATGAAGAAAAGGGAACATTACTAATCGTCTCATAGCCTCTTCATCATATGTGTGACGCGCTTCACACCCATGAAGAAGACTCTACTTAATGCGACTTTCAGACACCCTAGGACACTCTAAACCTTTGCTCTGATATTAAGTTTGTCATGACCCAAACATAGTCCCAAATCGAGACACGGGATAAGGAATCCCGAGAAGCTCTAAATTGACCCATGACATGATCATAGAATAACAATATCAGAATATCAACTAATAGAAATCATAACCAAGTGGAAGCTAACTGAATGAGTCTAATTAAAAACCATAAGAACAAATGTAACAACTCCTTGATACAAAGTTGAAACTATCTAGACAAGTCTAAAAGCCTCTACTAAACTGATGAGTTGTTGGGACAAGCCCCCAGCTAACTCCTAAAATCTAAAAACTAAACATAATGAAAATATAAATCATGTCCCCAAGAGATGAGGACTCACCACAAGCAGCTGAGAGGGGTCAACATCACAAGTCGTGGGATGCCCTATGATCAGGATTAGATTAAGAGTTAGAGAGGGTCAGGCAGGTACCCAACGGGTCCTCACCATAACTTTTTTGGGATACTACGAGTCGTGGTGCCACCCATAGGGACTCCAGGGAAGTGTGGGGCAGTGGAGTCCATGATAGGTGATCACGAGTAGTGGTCACCAACCACGACTCATTAGGTCCCTCGTGGTGACCAATGTGAGGGAATTAGGCAGTGCACATGATGACTGGGATCATGAGTCGTAGTCACTGGCCACGATCCATTAGGTTCCCCGTGGGGACTGTCGATCAATTTTCCCTGCGAGTTTTTCAAGGATCTTTCAGTAATTTTATACCCTTCTAGACTCTAAACTACGTCATCTTAAGCATATCTTCAGACTATTAGAGGGGTGAAACAGTTTCCTTCCTCATTTTCCCCCATCCAGACTTTCAGAAAACAATGTAAGATTTCTCTCAGAGCATTTCAGAGCAAGAAATAGGGCAATCCATTTCTCCTCGATTCCTCAAGGAAATTCTTCGGGCTTCTTCATCAGGTATGTGGGAATTCAACAAGGGAATAGTTCTTCCGTTGTGTCCCCAAAACTTTTCCCATTTTCGTTATCAGTTCTAGCCCTGCAGATTATTGAATGTTAAGAAATTCTTAGTCATGCTTTATTTAATTCGTTTGGAATATTGTTCTATAATAATTATAGATATTTTCCACCAGTTTGTAACAGTCTTGATGCTTATCCTTGTATAGTGAATTTAGCCCTAGTCCTTGAGAGTAGAAAAGACTAGTATCTTGCTATAGTGATTAAACCTTGAAATTTTCCTGATTCTATCAGTTTTGTGGATTCCCATATTATTGGTATATGTTGAATTCTCAGTCAGATGCATGTTAGCCTAGTTTCAGTCAAAATGTTAGAATACTCAGTGTCATTCAGAAATTTCAGCTGATCAGTTTGACTACAGAAATTCATGAGGTATTAGTAGTACCTCCCAATTATCAGAGTCAGATTCAGAACTCAGCTTTAGTGGTTCACTAGGCGGTCATGACACTTTTAGATAACTAGCTTTGACCAGCCTTAGTACCCCAGTTATAGATTACATCTTGTTCTTTAGACGTTTACGATTCTTCTAGATAAGTAGCTCTGACTAGTATTAGAATCCAGTTCCAGAATTTGGTCCAATAAGACTCTCAGGATACTTCCATATAGGTATTCCTAACTAGTCTTGGGCCCCAGTTTCGAGCTATCAACTTAGTATCCAGTCTAGGATTATCCAGTGCGAGTAGGACTTAGCACGAACTGGACCGAGGTTCCAGCGCACTCAGGTTTTCAGAACTAGTTGATTGGCCTCATGGACCCAGACTCTTGTGATCACCGAGTTCATGCCTTTATACCTTGGAAAGGTATATTGGGTCCTGCCAATAGGGTGTATACATCGGACTACAAATCTAGCTCATGTGGTTATATATCGGTTATAGACTCTCCCACTAGTCAGCTCAGTCCAGTTTCAGATCAGTTTAAATAAGTATTTCAGATTTAGGACATGTTTTTGACCACCAAAAAGGGTCTTTTAGACCGTTTTAGTTATTTCAATTATTTAGCTCGGTAGCTTCAGTCGGTCATTGCATTTCTTTTCAATTTAATTATTTCATTTCTTGTGTATGGTTTCTCTCACTTACTTAGTACATTCAAAGTATTGATGAATACTTTTATGTTGTATCATTTTATGATACAGCTGCAGGACCTCAGTCTCAGCCTCGCTAGCCGGTCACCCTCGAAAGACTTCAACTGTTTTAGTTGGTGAGTCCTCATCTTTCGAGGATGATGATTATTTCATTCAGCTACATTTTTCTTGTCCTATTAAGACTTGGAGTTAGCTGGGGGCTTGTCCCTGTAACTCATTAGTTGTAGTGGCTTTCAGACATAGACATGATTTTCAGATTTTTATCGGATTTTTAGTTGATTGTAACTTTATGATTCAACTTTATTTATCATAAATGTTTTATGGTAGTATTTTAAAGTTTCCTCTAGTTATGTTTACTCAGAATACAGTGTATGATAAACCAGGGGTTAACTTGGGGTTACTTGTGACTCCAAGTACCGTGTCCCGTCTAGGGTGTAGAATTGGGTTGTGACAAACTTGATATTAGAGCACTAGGTTTACAGTATCCTCGGATGTCTGAAAGCCGCATCGAGTAGAGTCCTTTTCATGGGTGTGAAGCATGCCACACTTATGAAGGGGAGGCTACGAGATGTTATTAGGAAAACTCCCTTTTATTCATACTCTTTATCATGCGTTGAAATCAATTCCAAGATCGTTCTCCTAACTCGTGCTCTATTCATTTCAGTGAATTATGCCTCCGTGAAGTGGTAACCAAAGAAGGGCCGATAACGCCCACCGACCTATCCCACCATCCCCGGCAGTCCCTCAGGACGACTCAGTGTCTACCACAGAGTTCAGGGCGGCCATTCAGCTGCTCGCTCAAACTGTTACCAATCAGGTGAACCAGCAAGTGGTCCCAATCAATAATAATTGGTCCGCAGCAGTTGCCCGAGTGCGGGACTTCACTTGGATGAACTCTCCATATTTTCACGGATCAAAGGTGGGAGAGGACTCGCAAGGGTTCATGGATGAGATTAAAAAGATCACCCGAATTATTGGTGTCAGTCCCTCAGAGAGTGCGGACATGACTGGCTACCAGGTGAAAGGGGTAGCCTAGGTTTGGTACAAATAGTGGAAGGAAGGGAGGCCAACGGAAGCAGGACCAGTTGAGTGGGAGGAGTTCACTACAACCTTCCTGGATAGATTCTTCCCTCCGGAGCTTAGGGGGGCAAAAGTAGCAGAGTTCATGAATCTAAGTAGGGAAACCACAAAGTAGAAGAATATGCTCCTGAGTTCACCAAGTTGTCCAAATACGCTCCAAAGATTGTGGCCGAGCTCAGGGCTCGAATGCTGAAGTTTGTTAATGGGGTGTCAAACTTTGTCCTCAAAGAGTGCAGGACAAGGATGCTAATTAAGGATATTGACCTCTCCAACCTTATTGTCTATGCCCAGCAGATTGAGGTAGAAAAACTAAGGGACATGGAGTAAAAGAACAAGCGGGAAAAGACTAGCCAATCAAATTATGGACACTAGAGGTCTGGCGGTAGCAGCAGCAGAGGGCTCCAACACCCAGCTCAGCCAGCGCGCTTACCTTTCGATCCCGCTAGGATCGGAGAGGTGGAGCATCTAGCTCTCAGTCTCAAAGCTATAGTGCCAGCAACAGGGATCCAACTTGCCCTAAGTGTGGAAAGAACCACCCAGGAGAGTGTCTTCAAGGTCGAGAGGGCTGTTTTGGTTGTGGACAGCTTGGTCATTGGCTTAGAGAGTGCCCATCAGCAGGATGAGGAAGGTCACAGTCCACTACCTCAGCAGTTCCAGCAGGCCGACCAGCTCAGCAGGCCGACCAGCTCAGCAGGCCGACCAGCTCAGCAGGCCAATAACTCAGATGCAGATGGAGATTAGTTCCAAAATCATTTTTATGCTTTATCATCTCATCAGGATCAGGAGAGCTCATCTGATGTGGTCACGAGTATGTCACGTCTTTTCCACCTAGATGTATATTCCTTACTAGATCCAGGTGCCACACTATCATTCATGACTCCCTTTGTAGTAGTCCAGTTCGATATCAGTCCAGAGGTCCTCTCAGAACCATTTTCAGTCTCCATCCCTGTTGGTGAATCAGTTAGAGCCAACCGGGTGTATAAAAACTGCCCAGTCTCAGTCTTCAATAAGGTTATTCTAGCTGACCTTGTAGAATTAGACATGGTCGATTTTGACCTCATCCTCGGCATGGATTGGCTACACTCCGTTTATGCCTCAATTAATTACAGAACTAGAGTTGTCAAATTTCAATCTCCAAATGAGACATAATTAGAGTGGACGGGTAATAGTACAACACGTAAGGGTCGGTTTATTTCCTACCTTATGGCCCAGAAGCTTATTTCTAAGGGATGTATCTATCATCCAGTTCGGGTCAAAGATTCCAACTCTGAGACCCCAACTATCCAGTCAGTCCCTGTTGTCCGTGAATTACCTGATGTGTTCCCCGAAGATCTTCCAAGATTTCCTCCTAAACGTGAAATCGACTTCGGTATAGACCTTCTCCCAAATACTCAGCCCATCTCCTTCCCTCCTTACAAAATGGCTCCAACTGAGCTTAAGGAGTTGAAGGAGCAGCTAAAAGACCTTCTTGATAAGGGTTTTATTAGAACTAGTATCTCTCCCTGGGGTGCTCCAGTGTTATTCATGCGAAAGAAAGGAAGTACCCTTAGAATGTGCATTGATTATCGTCAGTTGAATAAGGTTACTGACAAGAACAGGTATCCCCTACCCAGAATTGATGACCTGTTCGACTAACTACAGGGAGCCAGTTGTTTCTCCAAAATAGATCTTAGCTCGGGGTATCATCATCTAAGAGTCAGAGAGTGTGACATACCAAAAATAGCTTTCAAGACTCGGTATGGACACTACGAGTTTGTGGTTATGTCCTTCAGACTAACAAATGCCCTTGCAGCCTCTATGGACCTGATAAACAGAGTCTTTAAGCAGTATCTGGATATGTTCGTCATATTTATCGATGACATTCTAGTATACTCCAGAAATGAGGAAGAGCATTCTAATCACCTAAGGACAGTGCTTCAGACACTTAGGGACCGCTAGTTTTTTGTCAAGTTCAGCAAATGCGGATTCTGGTTGAAGTTCGTGACTTTCCTGGGTCACATGGTCTCGGGTGAGGGTATTCAGGTTGATCCTAAAAAGATAGGAGCGGTGAAAGACTGGCCCACACATACCTCCCCAACCGAAATCAGAATTTTGTTGGGTCTAGCCGGGTATTACTGACACTTTATGGAAGGTTTTTGTTCTATAGCATCCCCTATGACTAGGCTGACTCAGAAGAAAGTGAAATTTTAGTGGTCAAATGCGTGTGAGAAGAGTTTCCAAGAATTAAAAAATCAACTCACTATCGCTCCAGTGTTGACCCTACCGGAAGGATCAGATAGATTTGTAGTATATTGTGACGCTTCCAGAGTTGGACTTGGTTGCATTCTGATGCAGCAGGGCAAGGTGATAGCCTACGCCTCCAGATAGCTCAAAGTTCATGAAAAGATTTATCTAACTCATTACTTGGAGCTGGCAGCGGTGGTATTTGCATTGAAAATATGAAGACGCTACCTATACGGGGTTGACATGGATGTTTTCACTTATCACAAGAGTCTTCAGAATGTATTCAGCCAGAAATATCTCAATCTTCCTCAAAGAAGGTGGTTAGAACTCCTAAAGGATTATGACATGAGCATGGTATATCACTCGGGCAAAGCCAATGTGGTGGCGGATTCCTTGAGCAGAGTATCTACGGGAAGCGTGACCCATATTGAAGAGGGCAGAAAGGAACTGGCAAAGGATATTCACCGACTAGTTCGGTTAGGGGTGCAGTTGATTGATTCAGCTGAGGGTGAAGTGGTAATGAAAAGTGGGTCAGATTCCTCGTTGGTTGTTGAAGTTAACTCCAAACAAATTGAAGATCCCATCCTACTTAAAACATAAGGAAGCGGTTCTCAGAAGAGAGGTTGAAGCTTTCTCCAAAGGGGAAGATGGTGTGCTCCGTTGTCACGCCCCGCTTTCGGGTGTATGACTGGCACCTGGTGCCCTATTAGGACCTGGACTGCTAAACTACTGAGCCTAAGCACATTTGGTTCCTGGCTGGCTCTATCTCAGATTCCTGGAATCAACGGGCTATTAATGGCTGTAAATACAGCCTCCGGCCGACTGGGCCTATAGCTACCTGTCCTGCAACATCAGCTAACCAGAATCCTACTCTTATAGGGAAACCTATGCGGGCCGACAAGGCATCCATGCTATCTACTTATCTCTAACTCAACATAATGAATACTGCACATCTACGTGACCGGCAAGGTCAACACTACTATCTGAATACGGCCCCACACGGTCAACACAATCAATAACACTAAACAGCTAAACATATGTACGGACCCACACCTCAAATGATTTTTCAACATTGTACTTGGTTGACAGTATGGAAATTGAGGC
>JACEIK010006510.1:21346-35417 GCA_018107945.1 Datura stramonium
CCGGCTGGAGATCTTTTTATTTTACCCCGGTGTGGTACACCGGCTGGAGATCTTTTTATTTTACCCCGGTGTGGTACACCGGCTGAAGATCTTTTTATTTTACCCCGGTGTGGTACTCGCCTGGAGATATTTTTATTTTATCTTAGAGATATTTTTATTTTACCCCACTGTTCCTCATGTTTTATGCATTGTTATGTTTATTTTATTGGCTCAAGTGGTGATTTGATAATGTTTCCTCATGATTATTAAAATGAATGGTTTACGAATGATTTGAAAACCTTGAGCCATACGTTATGTCACGATATTTATGATATGAGCATGATGTCCTACTCTTATGATGTTTTATGAGTTTCATGTACTTTAAAATGTCCATTTTACTTAACTTTCATACTCGGTACATTCCACATACTGACCGCATACTTTCTATGCGGTATCATTTTATGATACAGGGCTCGACTCTTAGGCTCATCCTCATCCTTAGTCAATCCCAGAGTTCGCTTTCCGTTTTGTTGGTGAGTCCTCATGTTTTGAGGGACGCTTGATTAAGCATGTACGATGTTCTATGTTTTAGTATTTGGCTGGGTTAGTTGGGGATGTTGTCCCATCAACCCATCTTTTATGCTAGAGGCTTTCAGACAGTATGTAGTACTCAGCTTATGTATATGTCCAGTATTTCCGAATGTTATGATATGTCATGTTATGTTTACATTTCCGCTATGCCTTATATTCAGTATTCCATTTAAAGTGAATGAAGTTAGATATGCTTATGCCATGGGTTGACTTGGGGCCTTTCGGGGTTCCTTGTCCCGTGTTACGATCTGGATCTACGTTGGGTTCGTGACAAATTTGGTATCAGAGAAATAGGTTTGAAGTGTCCTAGGGTGTCCGAAATCCGCATTAAGTAGAGTCTTTTTCATGGGTGTGAAGCGTGCCACACTTATGACGAAGAGGCTATGAGACATTTAGGAAATGTTCCCTTCTTTCATGATCCATGTCGTGCGATGAAAAGTCTTTTTATTTTCCTAATTCATGCTATTCACGATTACAGAATTATGGCCCCTAGAAGAATTAACGGAAGGAGAAATGGAGACGGTGAAGGCCACGGAAATGGCAACGATCATGGGCGTCAGCAAGCCCGACCTGTTCAGGATCCCCAGGCACCAGAGCCAGTTGCCCACGCAGAGTTTTGGGCGGCTATCCAGATGTTGGCGTAGGCCTTGACCGCTCAAGTCAACCAGTAGGCTTTTGCGTATATCCCACAGAATAGCAATGCGACAATGGCCCAGATTAGAGATTTCTTGAGGATGAACCCTCCGGAGTTCCTTGGGTCCAAAGTGGATGAGTACCCGCATGAGTTTATTAACGAGATTGTGAAGATCACCAAGGTTATGGGGGTGAATAGGGTTGAATGTGCAGAGTTGGCCTCATATCAGCAGAAAGGGGTCGCGCATATCTGGTTCAGGCAATGGAGGGACACTAGGGCCTCTAGAGTAGGGCCAGTTACTTGGGAGGAGTTTCACACGGCGTTCATAGATCGATTCTTCCCTCGGGAGATGAGGGAGTTAAAGGCAGTAGAATTTGTGAATTTGAAGTGGGGGAGGATGTCAGTACAGGAGTATGCTCTCGAGTTCACTCTCTTTCAAAATATTCCCCAGAGTTAGTGGTTGATTAGAGGGAGCGAGTAAACCAATTCGTTCATGGTGTGGGGGGTTATTTGGTCAAAGACTGCAGGACTTCCATGCCTCATCAGGATATGGAATGTCCTCTTATAGTGCTATACGCCCAACAGATGGAGGTAGCTCATGCAAGGGAGAGGGAGGCAAAGAGGGATTGGACAGATAACCATGGGTTTACTCATCAGAGATTGTCATCGCCCTCAATTTCAGCAGAGGTCACTAGTTCCAGCACCATCATCAGCTAGTATTCCATCCAGACCCAAGGGTGATCATAAGAGCAGGGCTTTAGGATTGAGGGACCAGAGGGACACACAGGTGGAGTGTACCTACCCAGCCTGCGGAAAGTGCGGCAAGAGTCATGCCGGGGAGTGTTTGCTCGGCTCAGATATTTTCTATGGATGTGGTAGGTCCGTCCACATGCGCCGAGTGTCCATTTTATAGACAGGATGGTGATAGAGGCCGTGCGCAAACCACCAGGATAGCAGCAGCTCCAACACATTCAGCTCCGCAGGGAGCATCTTCTAGTGGGGGTGGTGGACAACGCCAAAACAAATTCTATGCCCTCGTCTCACGTCAGGAGAAGGAGACTTCACCGAATATGGTCACTGGTATGTTTTCAGTTTTCCATATTGATGTTTATGCTTTGCTATATCGGGGGGGGGCTGCCTTTTCATTTGTGACTCCTTATATTGCTAGTATCTTTAGAGTTAGTCCTGAGACTCTGTCAGAACCATTTTCAGTTTCTATTCCTATTGGTGATTCGGGTGTATAGGGGATGCCCCATCACTATATTGCATAAAATCACCTCCGCAGACCTTGTAGAGTTAGCCATGACTGACTTTGATATTATTCTTAGAATGGATTTGTTGTATGCATGTTATTCTTCGGTAAATTTTAGAACCCGTGCAGCGGAATTTCGTTTTCCAGGTGAGTCAGTCTTGGAGTGGAAGGGTAGTTCGGCGGTATCGGTAGGTTGTTTCATTTCCTATCTTAAGGCTAGAAAGATGATTTATAAGGGTTGCATGTATCATCTAGTTAGGGTTAAGGATGTTGAATCCGAGACCTCAACTATCCAGTCAGTTCCGGTGGTGCGTAAGTATCCAAGGGTCTTTCCCGATGATTTGCCAGGTGTTCCTCCCGAGTGGGAGATTGATTTTGGTATTGACATTCTACCCAAATGCAACCTATATCTATCCCTCCTTACAGGATGGATCCAGTCGAGCTAAAGGAATTGAAGGATCAATTGAAGGACCTTCTAGATAAGGGCTTCATTAGGCCGACCAAGTCTCCATGGGGTGAACCAATGTTATTTGTCCGGAAAAAGGATGGTTCGCTTCGGATGTGCATTGACTATCGGCAATTGAACAAGGTCACCATTAAGAACATGTATGCTTGCATAGGATCTATGATTTGTTTGACCAGCTTCAAGGTTCCAAATGTTTTTGAAAGATAGATCTCAGGTCCGGGTATCATCAGCTCAGGGTTTGGGAGTATGATATCCCGAAGACAACATTCAAGACGCGGTATGGTCATTATGAGTTTGTAGTTATGTATTTTGGACTAACAAATTCTCCTGAACTATTATGGACCTCATGAAAAGGGTGTTCAAGCCATATTTGGATATGTTCATGATCGTGTTCATTGATGACATCCTCATATACTCTCGGAGCGAGGGGAGCATGCCGCTCATTTGAGATTAGTGATTCATACCCTTAAAGATTGCCAGTTGTATGCCAAGTTCAGCAAGTGCTAGTTTTGGTTG
The DNA here is from genome assembly GCA_018107945.1 of Datura stramonium. Lineage (NCBI taxonomy): Eukaryota > Viridiplantae > Streptophyta > Magnoliopsida > Solanales > Solanaceae > Datura > Datura stramonium. The sequence continues at coordinate 24,785 of JACEIK010006510.1, forward strand.
AACTTGGTAGCATTTTTGGGTCACGAGGTGTCAAGCAAGGGCATAAAAGTGGATTCCCAGAAAATCGAGGCGGTGAAGAATTGGCCTAGACCGGTGAACCCTTCAGATATTTGGAGTTTCTTGGGTTTAGCTGGCTATTACTGGAGATTTGTTGAAGGTTTTTCATCCATTGCGGCGCCTTTGACCAAGTTGAATCAGAAGAAGGTGAAGTTCCAGTGGTCGGAGGCTTGTGAGAAGAGCTTCTAAGAGTTGAAGACTCGACTTACTACCGCACCGGTGTTGACCCTACCCAAGGGTATGGATGGTTTTGTAGTGTATTGTAATTCTTCGAGGATTGGACTCGGGTGTGTACTGATGCATCGGGGGAAGGTGATAGCATATGCCTCTAGACAGTTAAAGATCCATGAGAAGAATTACCCGACCAATGATTTGGAGTGGTCGCAGTGGTATTCACGTTGAAGATATGGTGACATTACTTGTATGGGGTCCATGTGGATGTGTTTACGGACCACAAGATCTTACAATATGTGTTCACACAGAAAGACCTCAACCTACGACAAATGAGGTGGTTAGAGCTACTCAAGGATTACGATATTAGTGTTCTTTACCATCCGGGTAAGGCTAATGTGATAGCGGACGCACTTAGTAGACTCTCCATGGAGAGTGTGTCCCACGTGGATGACGGGAAAAAGGATTTGGTGAAGGATGTACATCGACTCGCAAGGTTGGGGGTTAGACTAGTTGACTCCACCGATGGCGGTGTCGTTCTTCAAAGCGGATCAGAATCGTCCTTGGTAACATATGTTAAATCTACAAAAAGATGAGGACCTGATTTTGGTAAAGTTGAAGGAAACCGTTCGAAATCAGAAGGTGGAGGTCTTCTCCCAAGGGGGAGATGGTGTGCTTCGGTACCAGGGTCACCTATGTGTTCCAGATGTTGATGATTTGAGGAGCCGGATATTCCATGAAGCCCATGGATCCAGGTATTCCATCCATCCGGGTGCCACTAAGATGTATTGCGATTTATGAAAAATCTATTGGTGGGATAGCATGGGGAAGGATATTGCAGAATTCGTAGCCAAGTGCCCGAACTGTCAGCAAGTAAAGGTTGGGCATCAAAGGCCGGGAGGAGTACTTCAGGATATCAGCATTCCTACTTGGAAGTGGGAAGAGATTAATATGGACTTCATCACAAGACTACCTCGTACTCGCTAACAATATGATTCCATTTGGGTTGTGGTAGACAGGTTGACCAAGGCTGTACATTTTCTACCGGTGAAAACCATGGACTCAGCGGAGGATTACGCCAAACTATATATTCGGGAGTTGGTTGGATTGCATGGAGTGCCCTTGTCCATTATTTCAGATCGAGGTACTCAATTTACCTCTCAGTTTTGGCTGTCTTTCCAGAAAGGGCTAGGGACTTAGGTTAAGCTCAGCATAACATTTCATCCGCAAATGGATGGTCAAGTGGATCGGACAATCCAGACTCTCGATGACATGTTGAGAGCATGTGTGATGGACTTCAAAGGTAGTTGGGATGATCACTTGACCCTGATTGAGTTTTCTTACAATAACAACTATCACTCCAACATTGAAATGGCACCGTTCCAGGCTCTTTATAGGCAGAGGTGTAGATCGCCCATCGGATGGTTTGAGGTTGGTGAGGAAGCTATGATAGGGCCAGATTCGGTTCATGAGGCTATGGTGAAGGTTTAGTTGATAAGGGACAGGCTGAAAACTACTCAGAGTCATCAAAAGTCCTAAGTGGATGTGAGGAGGAGAGAGTTGGAGTTCGAGGTGGACGATTGGGTGTTTCTGAAGGTATCTCCCATGAAGGGAGTAATGCGGTTTGCGAAGAAAGGAAAACTTAGTCACCGCTATGTTGGTCCTTACCGGATCATGAGAAGAGTTGGTAAAGAAGCATATGAGTTGGAGTTTCCCTCAGAGTTGTCTTCTGTGCATCTAGTATTTCATGTATCGCTTTTGAAGAAATGTTTGGGAGATCCAGCTCTAGTAGTCCCGGTAGACAGCGTTGGTGTAAAAGATAGCCTTAGCTATGAGGAGGTTCCGGTGGAAATATTAGATCATCAGGTTCGGAAGCTAAGGAACAAGGAAGTAGCTTCATTTAAAGTATTAGGGAGAAATCAGCATGTTGAAGGAGCTACGTGGGAAGCCGAAGCGGATATGATGGCTAAATACCCACACTTATTCTCTACTGGCTCAGTTCCGACTTGAGGTACCGGTTTTGCCATATAACTCTATTTAGTATTCAGGTTCAAATCATGTGTTCAAGTTTCTTTTATGTATATGGATGTGTATGTGAAGCATGAAATCAATTCAACTATGTGATATGCATCGTACGTAGTCATTCCATAAAATTTCGGGTTAACTGATCAGTATTAGGGTGTAATGATTGCATGTATTTATTTTCTGCTTGTTTACAACATTTGAGGATGAATGTTCCCAAGGCGGAGATATTGTAATACCCTAAAAATGCCTAAGATTAGACTCGGGATCAAAATTTGAAGTTGGCTGAAAAGCTGGGAAAATGTAACAGAACGGGCGACGTAATGACTCGTGGTTGGAAACCATGGGCCGTTGTATTCAGTCGTGGTTATGGGAGACCTGGTGGCAGTGGATACAATGGGTGGAGTAACGACTCATTGCTTGAAGCAATGAGCCATTGTTTGTGATCCTGGGTGAGTACTGGACTTGAGCATGGGGGATGTAACGAGTCTTTCAATGACTCATTGTGAGCTACGATGATCTGTTGTCACCAATCGTTGTCTAGGTGGTCAGACCTCCAGTGGACTTAACAAATTGATACCACGACTCGTTGGAAGCAACCATGAGTCGTGGTGAGGTTCATGGTAAGGGAACAGGTTTGTGAAGGGGCTGGCAATGGTCTACCTAATGACTCGTCGTTTGGATCAACGACTCGTCCTATCGATTCGTGGGAAGAATCTAAAAGTATGGATTTAGGTAGTGGATCCAATGACTCGATACCACGAGTCGTGGTATCATGCAACGAATCATGGGATCGCTCGTTTGTTCACCTAGTTCTGTTTTTCAGAGAAATTTCATTAACGGTATTTTTGACCTTTCTATGCTCTAGAGCCCTAAACTATGTCGTTTTATGTATTTTTCTAGGCATGATAAGATAGGTTAAGTCCCTCTTGCATAAGCCATTCCCATGCATAAAAATTAAGAAGATTTTAGAGAGATCAAGCATAGTTTCAAGCTTTTCCCTATCAATTCTCCATTAGGCATTCAAGGAACTCTAGAATCTGATCTTACCCAGGTATGCAGGGTTACGAATGAGTGTTTTCGTTCACACCCATGCCCATTCTTTATTAATTTATGAAAATCTACCAAAAATCTCATGGGGTTTTGAATTCAATTTTTGTGAAAATCTAATGATTTACTAATGGACTATTATGATTTTTGAATTACATCATATTTTATGAATTTTGATAAGATTTTACAACTATTGCCGATTATAAAATTATTAATTTTGATTTCTACTCAATTAAGCCTAATTATGCATGATCTATGATGAATCGATTTATGATCTACACTTCAATTGTTGATATTTACAAACCCAACATGATCTATGATTTGAAATATGAATTTATTCAAAAACCCAACATGATTTGATGATTTACAAGTTATATGCATGATCTTCAAATATGCATGGGCCTTATGATTTCTAAACTATTGATGATGAAAAACATGTTTTCAAGTTACCCTTGTTTATAAGAATGTTTTCAAATGAATTAAGTATTGTAAAGCATGGTAAAGTATTGGGCAATGCCCACATGTTGAAGAATGATTTACGGTTTATGAAACAGATCTCGTGATTAATTGATTTATCATGTTGGCAGACTAAAGGGCCTTTAATTCTTGGATAATCATGTTTAATGGGGATCAATGATTGATGAATGTTTATTTTATCCATGAATCTTAATGAATGATAGTATTGATTTACATATGAGCCTAATATGCATGTTTTTAGGAGCCGTGTCTAGCATCAAGCAACCCGACATTCAAAGGACTATGCCGGTGTCTCATAAGCACGTGCCACCATGGGTTTATAGTGATACATTACAATGATAATGATCCCCTTTTTTGTGATATTACATAATGCACGTGCCTCGCCTGGCAAGCCAGGGGCGACTCTGCCTACTTGAGTGAGACAGTTGGGGCATTATGAAAGGCTCTACCATGATGGTGTCGGTTATGATGAGTCCTTCCATTTTTCCGCATGTTTTATGCATTGTTATATTTATGTTATTTTCTCAAGTGATGATTCGATAAAGTTTCCTTATGATTATGAAAATGAATGGTTTACGAATGATTTGAGAACCTTGAGCCTTATGTTATGTCACGATATTTATGATATGAGCATGATGTCCTACTCTTATGATGTTTTATGAGTTTCATGTACTTTAAATGTCCGTTTTACTTACCTTGCATAATCAGTACATTCCACGTATTGACCGCATACTTTCTATGCTCTATCATTTTATGAAACAGGGCTCGGCTCTCAGGCTCATCCTCATCCTTATTCCATCACAGAGTTCGCTTTTAGGTTTTTTGGTAAGTCTCATGTTTCAAGGTCGATTTGATTAAGCATGTTTGATGTTCTATGTTTCAGTATTTGGCCGGGTTAGTTGGGGGTGTTGTCCCATCAACCCATCTTACATGTTAGAGGCTTTCAGACAGTATGTAGTACTCAGCTTATGTATATGTCCAGTGTTTTCGAATGTTATGATATATCATGTTATGTTTACGTTTACGCTATTCCTTATGTTCAGTCTTCCATTTAAGGTGAATGAAGTTAGATATGCTTATGCCATGGGTTGACTTGGGGCCTTTCGGAGTTCCTTGTACCGTGTTACGATCCGGGTTTTTGTTCGGGTCGTGACAGTAGGGCTTATGCCTAGCAGCACCTCATGCGCGTACGCACAACGTGGCACGACGCTGGGGGCGCCTGTGGCCTAGTGTGTCACACTGGTGACCTAGGTAGCCCCTTTCCCTTGTAACTTCATTCCATCTTCCTTGCACTTCTTTTCAAACTTCCTTCTTGTGTTTAGCCCCTCCTAAGCATACTTCACCTGCAAATAAATGCTAATCATATTGGTTAGTTCATGCACACAAAAATACATAAAACACATGAGAGAATAATTAATTAATTTTGCAAACAATACTTAAAATTCGATATAAAATAGCACTTGGGAATATAAATATGCCCAAGATCAGTTCTCTTGGGGTAGAGTTTGATCACCTTCCTCCTCAGCAACTTCATCCTCAAACCTGAACTTATTATTACTATTTCCGGACTGGGCCTCCTTAGACCCTTCTTCCTCATTAGAGCCACTCCTGGACTCTTGGGTCTGATCACCTGCTCCCTTCTGGGGAGTAGCTACTGGAACAACAGATGTTGCTTTGGCCTGAGCCTTTTCCTGTACCTTAGTGATCTGTGGCGTGTCCGTGTCAGTTGTATCTACTTTGGTCTGTGTCAGTTGTATCTATGGGTCCGTGTCAGTTATATCTACTTGGTATTCCTCCCTTGAACCACTAGGGGTGTTTCCTGCTTGATCAGAGTCGGAGGGCTCATCTTTTAATGCCCTTCGAGCAGCTATATCAGCTCTAGCCTTCTTGTCTTGGGGCTTTTTCTTTAATATCCTTTTGAACGTCATTGTACCTGTAGAGAAAAAGGTCAGTATGTATGATCTGATAAAAATAAAGCAAGAAAAATGTCCTATGAAATTTTTCATGAGTCAGCAGTACGGATCGTACCTAGGTGGTATGGCTCGTACTGAGACTCGTAACATTTAGTGCTTCTAGTACGACTCCATGGTACGACTCGTATCGTGTTGGTACAGTTCATATTAGGAGTTGTATGAGGATTTTCCTAAAATTCTGATGTTCTATATTTTGTATGGCTCAAGTTACGAATCGTGATTAGATTCTAGAGTCGTACTGTTACTTTTGAACTTTGACCCTTGTAGATTCATGGTATGATCACTAGGTACGACTCGTAGTAGGATACCAAAGGTCGTACTAGGTTCCATACTAGGATTTTTCACTTTCAATGTCTTGGTACAGTCCCAATGAGTCATCACACGAGTCATAGTACAAGACTACGAGTCGTAGGACGGCTCGTGAAGCTTGTCCTCACCATATTTTGGTTCAGTTGTTCAGGTAAACATGTTCTTCGATGGGTACTCAGAATTCCCCATCCTAAGTATGCAATTTTGTCAATTTGACCTACCAAGCTAACCCCCAATATGCTTCACGCCCCATAACTCATTATCATCAATCAAATTTTTTTGTTTGAGCATTTTGAATTCCTACCATTAAATATATTAGAACAACAAGCTACTGATCACTTTCCTCTTCCCCATTTTCATGTGTTTTAAGGAATCATAGTGTTCTTTCGATTTACACATAGCAAGATTTTCAAATTTAACACATTCACTTACTTGATTTTTTTCAAGTTCTTGCTCGACTTTAAGCTTGCTTCAATTTTGGGGTGTGAGTTCAAAATGCTTGTGTAGATTCACTTGCACAGTGTCGAGCTTCAACAATTTTAGGTTGAGTTACGGGTGTGAGGATTTTGGATGATAATTGTGCGTTGAGTGTTATATTTGCATGAAAATGGTGATCCGAATGAATTTGATTTAAATAGGTTAGGGCAGATTTTTGGAAATCCAGGCGAATCGGGTCAACTTCAGTAATTTAGCACATCACGACTCATACCACGAGTCGTAGGATTGACTTACGGCTCGTCCCTTGGACTCATAGCAGAAGACTTTAGGAACTTACCTGGGGGGCCTATGAGTACATGGTATTAATTGTACCACAACGGTACGATTCGTACTACATCTTGTAGGTCTTTACTTGTTGTACTTGCTCACTTAGCATGGTTCACCATTATAGTAGGTACTACGACTCATACAATGTAGGTACGATTCGTAATGACCAACAGTAATATGAACTCATGTTTCTTCTTTTTACCACGGACGGCACTACGAGCCGTACAATTCTCTTATGAGTCATACTGAGACTCTTAGTACATGTTTACTCTGCAATTCTTTAGCCACTAGTTTTGTTTCACCTGCACACTGAACATACATAAGTTAAGATACTTGGGTTTCCTCTCAAGAAGCGCCTGATTTAATGTCACGACACGATGCAGGTGGTTTGGTTACTCAAACTTTACCAAACCACCTCATGGGTTTCCCCCCAAGAAGCATCAGATTTAACGTCCCGACAAGATGCAAGTCCTCTGACTACACATAATTCGTCAAGAGACTCTAAATCATCTTCGATTGATGATACAACCCCGAACTCATTGGGTTGCTTCATCGACCGGCAAACATTAAAGGTGACCTCCTACTTATTCAGCCTGAACTTCAGCTGGCCAGCCTCAATATCTACCAGAGCTCTCCCGGTGGCAAGAAATGGTCGCCCCAAGATAAGGGGGACCTCAAAATCAACCTCGCAATCCAAGATCACGAAGTCCACTGGGAAGATAAATCGATCCACCTTAACTAGCACATCAACAAGGATCCCCACTGGCTTTTTAATTGTGCGGTCATCCATCAATAGCCTTATTGATGTCGTGTGAAGGCTCCCAAGTCCAACTGCTTGAACACAGCTAGCAACATCAAGTTGATGCTTGCTCCTAAATCATATAGTGCCTTCGCAAACTAAAAGTCACCGATCTTACAAGGAATGGTAAAGCACCTGGATCCTCCTTCTTCTGGGCAAGGAAATGTGAAGCTATGACATTGCAATGATGCAAATTACCCAACCGACTCATAGCTCACAGAATTATTCCTAGTCACAAGATCCTTCATAAATTTGGCATATCCGGGCATCTACTCTGATGCCTCGACTAGTGGTATGTTCACAGATAAATTTTTTAGCACAAAGAGAAATTTCTGAAACTTACCATCTTTTGCTTTCTTCTTCATCCTCTGCGGGAATGGTGGCGGTGGTCGAGATATAGCCCTATATACCTGCATGGACCCTTGTTCCTCCCCTTTATCATCTCCAGACCCCTTTTCACCAATTGGAGTCTTGGTCAACTCAACCTTACCTGTAAGCTCCGGGTCAACAACCTCATTATCCTCATTAAGGTTGATCTCTTTCTGTCTATCCATTTCAACTACAACCGGCAGGGTCAATAGTAGTCTATCGATTCCTAGTCATCACCTCCATACAATGACTGTCATTCTTTGAATTTCAGACAGTGTTGCTAGGAAGTGTTCCCATTTGCCTTTGGTTTAGGGATGCGAACATCTAACCAAGCTGCTGGTCAATCTGCTTTATTGTTGTAGCATGGGATTTGACCTTCTGGCCCATGCTGGATATGTCACTCCTAATATCCTTCAGCTACTCATCAGTTAATTTGGCCCTTTGTAGTAGCTCAACCATCATACTCTCTAACTTTAAGGGTCTAGCATCACCCTCACGGGCCCTGGGAGGAGCATAAACTCTAGCCCGGTCATTGTGGTAGCCATCATTCTTTCTCCAATCACCTTCCCGCTCATGAACTCTACTCCTATCCCTATATCCGTTCTTATTGTAGTTGTCTCTACATTGGGTCCGACCTTGATTTTCGGAGCCTTGGCGTCAAATGTCCTGTTCGTACACTTGGGCATTGGCCCGAAAACCCACCACCTGGTTGTTCAAGAAGTTTGCCTCCTCTTCAGAATCAGTCTGCTCAAACCCTTGCTCCTGACCCTAAGCTCCAACTTTATTCACCTTCTGAGCACCAGAGCTCATAATGTGCTTTGTTAGCAGGTCCAAGGATGTCCTCATATGAGCTAGCTCCTGATCACGCTCCTCCTTCTTTATACGCTGTTCCATAGTAATACCAATAGCATATGTACCCGTAGCTGTCTCTACTTTCCTGGTGTGCCAGCCCTATTATTTTTGGTCACTTGGTCAAGTATAACATTTTCTTGCTCCCACGACTAACTCATCAACTCTCCTCCTGCCACTGTATCTGCTATAGCCTTAGCGTTGTTGTTTAAAGACTTGTAAAAGATTTCTAACAAAGTATCGTCGGGAATTTTATTGTTCGGGCACTTAGTCAGCTTCTTGTTAAATCTCAACCAAGTCTCATGCAGTGCCTCAGTCTTCAACTGTCAAAAATTATAAATCTCATCTCTTAGATGTAGCATCCTGGAGGGTGGGAAGAACCTTTCTAGGAAGGCTTGTTTAAGCTCTCTCTAGTTGGTAATGGAGTCGTAGTGCAGCTCTGACAACCATAATGTGTCCTTTACAGAGAGAGAGAATGGAAAGAGTCTCAACCTTATAGCATCCTAGCTTACACCAGGTAACTTGTACGCCTTGCATATTCCGACAAAATTCATCAAGTGCAGGTTAGCATCGTTAGCTGTGTGACAATTAAACACCCCCTTCATATTAAGAAACTGGATCATGGTGCTAGTGATATCAAACTTTTCCCCAACAAGCAAAGGTGGAGGTACAGTAGCTCCAGTTGACCCAGCCTCATCAACATCCGGATCATCATCATCATATAATAGAGGAGCATATCTTTGGTTTCTATTGCCCCTTCATTGGCGGCCAACATTCACTACCTCATCACAAGAATCATCTGCTTCCTGGGGTGCAGCTTGCCAAGCTTCGTCAATCATATGGCCTCTCTCTGCTCCACGTTTTCCATCTTGCGAAATATGTGCTCTAACTCAAGATCCAATGGAATTAGGGGGTTTCCGCTTCGTCGAGTACTTGGCATCTACCAAGTGACAACCTGTGGGTGTCAAGAACAAAAGAAAACATAAATGAGGAAAATAACAACTAAAAGTCAAACACAAGCAATTATTCTAATCTTAAGTCGTATTCCCCGGCAATGGAACCACTTTTTGATAATTCTCAAACTTACAATCCTGTAGTAGTATGACACGGACGTTGCCAATAAAGAACCCAACTAGGTTGGGGTCGATCCCACAGGGAATAAGGTAAAGATATAGAATAATGCTAGTATTTAAGCTTTTAAGTCTGTTATTTCTAAAAGGGGGGTTTTATAAAAAGAAAATATATAACAATGTTGAGATTTGGTTGTTGTTTATCAAATTAATGCAAATAACTATGAAAGTGTTTCCCATGGGTTCATAACTACTTCGGGTTTTACACTCGTGATCTTTCTCAATGCTTACTTGTAGAATTGATAACTAGAGTTTATCCAAACGACTGGTCCGTCCCTATTGGATAACTGTACTCAATCACCGGATTAGGTCTCATGAGTGATTTCATTTCAACCTTTATTAATTTGTTCCAAATTAACTGTCCCACGATCGCAGCTCAAATCATTCCATGACCCATAAAGATCAAGACTTTATTGTAATTCTCTTTTCCTAATCTCTACTTCTCTAGATTCAAGCAAGTAAATAATTCAGGCAAGTCCTAACTAGGGGTGGACATAAAAACCAAAAAACCGAAGAACCGAACCGAACTAATTCGGTTTTTCGATTTCGGTTTTTCAGTTTTTCAGTTTGGTTTCGTTTTTTTTTAAATTTCAGTTTTTTGGTTCGGTTTTCAGTTTTAAAATTTTGGTTTTTCGGTTTTTCAGTTTAACCGAAATTTTACA
>JACEIK010006510.1:35878-52979 GCA_018107945.1 Datura stramonium
CTCATTTTTAATTAAAAAAGTAGCTCATTTTGTAAGTTAAAAAATAGCCCATTAATTAGGCCCATAACCGAAAAAACCTAATTATAAAAACCGAACCGAACCGAATTTGAAAAAAATCGAACCGAATCGAATTAGTTTGGTTCGGTGTTCGGTACACTACATGAAAAATCGAAAACCGAAAAAACCGAACCGAAAAACTGAATTCCCACCCCTAGTCCTAACATTGCATTTCATCAAAAAAAATTAAAGATGAAGAGAATACAATACAAGCATTAACATTGGTTAGAATCACTTTGTGCAAACCCTAGTTTGTTAATTCACCATGGTTCCCACACCTAGTTGTGGAGGTTTTAGCCTGTCATGATTGTCAGAGAATTATATGCATTCATGGACAAAAACATAATTTAGAAATTAAAAAGATGATTGGAAGAAAACCCACTTGATTATTGCAAAAATTAATGAAGAACAATTCAAGAACAATGGAATAATCGAAGCAAGAAATTTCCCAAAAGTTGCTCTCAATAATCCAAAAAGTCAAAAACCTTTCTCAATAATCGTATTATGTTCTCTTCTAACAAAAATAACATAGAAAAGTATTTATACAAATAATTAGAAACTTTTCCTAAATTGACAAAGAAACTGCCGCCAACTTTTCTTACGACCCGTACCATGATTCTAAGGGTCATACCTTCACTCGTACATTGACTGGCTCTTCTGATTTTGACCAAGCTTTGGAAACTTGTACGACTCGTACCATCAACCTATGAGTCGTAATGTCTTTTCATGGTTTGAACCTGAAACTTCTGGCATCCTCTAATTATTTCTACGAGTGACTTGGTACGGCTCATACCTTCATCCTACGACTCGTGACTTTTGGTCGTACCTTGAGTTCTGCCTTTCTTCAATTCTTCTGAAGTTCACTATGACTCCTTAGTACGGGTCATAGGTAGGTAATACGACTCGTACTTGCTACTCGTACCATAAGACTGACTTAGCGCAATTTCTTTTGGACTTTATCACGACCGCCTTGGTACGACTCGTACCAGGATAGTACAACTCATACCAAGAGGCGTACTTTAACTCCTTGGATCAACACATCTTCTGGACTTATCCACGATTGTCAATACGACTTGTACCATGATAGTATGGCTCGTACTGTGATCAGTACTTGGCCCTTTTTCTGCATTTTTTCACTGCTTTTGCACATTTCAACTCTAACACCTAATTTTTCTAAAAATAAAGTAAAAGTAAGTCATATCTGTATAAACATACCTAAGTCCATGCTTATTTCCTCAATTATAAGCATCGAAAGGTCTGTAAACCCACAACACATTATTATTGGACATATACGTCAAGGAAAATATTTTTTAAAAAGATTTTCCTTGTGAAATTAATTTATTAAGGGTAGTTTAGTCCAAAAATTTGTATTAAATGAGATATAGGGACAAAAATTAAATACCACCCTAAAATAAAGGAAATCCGTGCAAAAAAGCCAATAAAAAAGAAGTTTAATGATGAGTCAGTTTGGGCAAAAACTAGGTCCCAATTGGGGCTATTGAAGTTAAATGGGTTTATTTGGGGCTATTGAAATCAAATGGGTTTAGTTGGGTTGTGTCCAAATATAGTCCATCATCAATATATCTTATACCTGACTCACTAAAATTTGCAGGGTAAAATAAGCTTGGACTGATTTTATCATTCCTACCAATAATTAAGATCATGAAAATGAAAAAAAAAATATTCAAGAACTCTGTACAACATAAGTTCTTTGGACGCTGATGCTAAGAATAACCACATCTTGAGTTTAGTTGTTACAGTGACAGTGTGACATTCTTAACTAGGTTGATACAACATACGGTTTATAACCCTTAGTGAGAATACAATATCAGTCAAGACGTTTGAAACAATATCCTGCTTCAAGATTCTATTTCATTTGTCAGGATGACAAGGGAATTGATAAGGAACAACTTAATCCACACATTCACTCCTTATTTTTAATCAGTGCTCAATATGAATTATATTCTATTATTTTCAAGCTCTTACTAGGCAATCCACCATGGTGCTTACTTTCTGTATTTCCTAATCGTTGAAAAAAATAAGGTATGTTAATAAATTTTATTTCTTTGTCGGCATGAATCTAAAATGAAAGTTTTTATTGTTGAGTTTCTTATTTTATTGTGATCCTTAATCAAGCTTTAGAAAGTATAAAAGAAAAGCTTAGAAAGTCAAGTCCTTATTCAGATCCAATAGTTAAGTTGAGTTCCAAAGAGTACTCTCCAATTTAAGTCCGAAGAAGCTAGCTAAAAAGAGTCTTAATAACTAATAGAAGTGGCTATAAAAATCAATCTTTTGAATAATAATTTTTATGCGTGAATTAGTGTGCGCCAAGGCTCTACAATCATATTGAGGCCATTATATATATATAAAGTGCGCCAAAGTGCAAAAACTACTCAGTGTTTGTTGCAGTGCAGGTTGAGGTGTGTGTTGGGTTTATTTTTTTAGAAAGAGTAGAAGAGATACAAGCTTAACAAGTCTCACATATTTCAGTTTCTAGATTTTATATTATATCCTGCTCTCAGTTACTATTTATAGCTTACTGATAATTATATTGCACAAACACGAAGGTCTCTTTAGCCGATTCAAAGAATAATTACTCACTTGGATGTTGCAAAATCTTTCTCACTTCGTGTGTGTTAGTGACTAGGGTTTCAATCCAACTTTAGCAGTTTTAATCAAGAAAACATTATTTGGCAATCGATTTTGTTCTTGAGTTACGGGTGTGAGGGAAGTCGTGGGAGTGTTTGTGAGTTAAGTTTTTGAATGCGTGGGAGAAATATCCGAAGTATTTGAAGTTTAAATAGTTTTAGGGAAATTTTTAAAAAAATTAGATCGAGTCGGGTCGATTTAAGAAATTTGGCCCGTCACGACTCATACCACGAGTCATAGGAAGGACCTACAACTCGTCCCTAGGACTCGTAGTAGAGATTTTAAGAAACTTAACTATGGACCTACAAGCATATCATATGACTCTTACCCTGAAGGTACAAACCGTACCATGACTCATAGGTCACTCTGAATTGAAGGTCCATACTTTGCATAGTTCATAACTACAGTGAGTACTATGACCCGTATAATGGAGTAATGAGTCGTAGGACCAACCGTACCCTGAACTTATGTAGTAGTCTACATCTCTTCTTCTCACCACGACTCGTACTATGACCCGTACAATCGTCTTATGAGTCGTACTGTGGCTCGTAGCACCAGTCTGTTCTTTAATTTTTTTTGCAACCTATTTTTGTTTCACCTGCACACTGAGCACCCATAAGTCGATGAACTTGGGTTGCCTCCCAAGAAGCGCTTGATTTAACATCGTGGCACGATACAGGTGGTTCAGTTACTCATAATTCACCACACCACAACATGGGTTACCTCCCAAGAAGCGCCTGATTTAACATTGTGGCATAAAGTCTCTTGACTGCTCAGACTTCGTCAAGAAACTTAGAATCATCTTCGATTGCTAAGACCACTCTATACTCCTTTGGTGGCTTCATTGACCGACAGACATTGAAGGTGACCTCCTCTTTATTAAGTTTAAATTTTAGTCGGCCAGCCTCCACATCTACTAAAGCCCTCCCAGTGGTAAGAAATGGTCGCCCCAAAATGATGGGGACCTCAAAGTCAACCTCGCAATCAAGGATCACGAAGTCCACTGAAGTATGAATCCATCCACCTTAATAAGCCCATCAAACAGGATCCCCACAGGCTTTTTCACAGTTTGGTCGGCCATCAATAGCCGCATAGTAGTCGGTGTGGGGGCTCCCAAGCCCAGTTGCTTAAACACAACTAATGGCATCAGATTGATTCTTGCTCCCAAGTCGCAGAGTGCCTTCGCGAACTCAACATCACCAATAGTACATGAAATGGTGAAGGCACCTGGATCCTCCTTTTTCTGGGCAAGGACCCGTGAGGCTATGACACTACAATGACGCACGTTATCCAAAGGCTCATAGCTTGCAGACCTTCTCTTGGTAACAAGGTCCTTCATAAACTTGGCGTATCCCAGCATCTGCTCTAATGCCTCGACCAATGGTATGTTTAAAGATAATTGTTTGAGCATTGAAATAAGTTTCTGAAACTTACCATTTTCTGCCTTCTTTTTCATTCTTTGAGGGAACGGTGGCGGTGGTCGTGGGATAGCCTTAAAAATCTGTGTGGCCCCTTATTTCTCTCCTTGTTCAGCTTCAGGCTCCTTCTCAACAACTAGAGCCTCAGTCAACTTAGCATCTTCCTCATGATCATGCTTAGCAACCTCTCTTTCTTTCTTTGAATCTCCACTACAACCGGCAGAGGGGGATCAACTGTGGTCTTTCCACTCCTACCCATCACATCCATGTAGTGACCATCATTCTTTGAATTTTGTACTATGTTGCTAGGTAGTGTACCCTTTTGCCTAGGGTTCATGGATGGTGACAATTGACCCAGATGTTGTTCAATCTACTTGATGGCTGTGGCATGTGACTCAACTCTCTGACCCATGCTGGATATATCTCCACAAATGTCTTTCAATTGCTCATCCGTGGATCTCACCTTCTTGAGCATCTCAGTCATCATGCTCTCCAACTTTGACTGTCTAGCCTCCCCCCTCAAGTGCATTAGGAGGCGCGTAGAATCCTGCACGGTCATTGTGATAACCATCATTTCTTCTCCATTCTCCCTCTCGCTCACGACCTCGGCTTCTATCTCTGTAGACATTTCGATTGTAGTTGTCTCTGTATTGTTTTCAACCTTGATTTTCGAAACCTTGGTGCCAAGTGTCCTATCCAAACCCTTGGGCATTGGCCGAAAACCCACCACTTGGTTGTCCAAGAAGTTTTCCTCCTCCACGAAATCTGAATGCTCTGCCCCTGGTTTCTGTCCCTGTGTCCTCACTTCGTTAACTTATTTGGCCCCAGCGCCCATGATATGCTTTGTGAGCAGGTCCAATGATGTACTCATGTATGCCAATTCCTGATCACATTCCTCCTCTTTCCTTCATTGGTCTGCAGTCAAACCAACAACATATGTACCAGCAGCTGCTTTCACTTCTAGGGTGTGCCATGCTCTGTTAGTTTTTGTCACCCTGTCAAGAATAGTGGTAGCTTGCTCCCAAGTTTGACTCATCACTGCTCCTTCCACCATTGTGTTTGCTACAACTTTAGTGCTATTGGTCAATGATCTATAAAGAATCTCCAACAAACTGTCATCAGAAATTTTATGGTCTAGACACTTGGTCAGCTTCTTCTTGAATCTCAACAAGGTTTTATGAAGTGCCTTCGTTTTCAGTTATCAAAAATTATATATTTCATCCTTAAGCTGTAGCATTCTAGAGGGTGGAAAGAATCTCTCCAGAAAAGCTTGTTTGAGCTTCCTCCAAATGGTAATGGAGTTGTTGGGAAATTTCGATAACAATAAAGTGGCTTCCCCATATAAAGAATGGGAAGAGTCTCAGCGTTATTACATCCCGGCTGACTTCGGGCAACCTGTACGCCTTGTATATTCTAACAAAATTCATTAAGTGCAGGTTAGCATCATCAGCTGCGTGACCACTAAACACCCCATCATGTTCAACAGTTGAATCATGGTGCTAGTGATGTCAAACTTTTCCCCAGCAGGCAAAGGTGGTGGTACAATAGCTCTAGTTGACCCAACTTCATCAATGTCTGGGTCAACCTCATTGAAGAATTGAGGGGCATATCTCTGGTCCTTGTTGCCCCGTGCATGGTGAACAACATTGAAAACTTCATCTCGAGCATCATCGACTTCCTGAAGTGTAGCTTGCCGAGCTTGCTTGGCTTGCCTAGCTTCTTCAGCAAGATGGGCATCTCTTTGCTCTTGGTTCTCCATTCTTCGCAGTGTTCTTTCAATTTCGAGATCCAAAGGAATCATGGAGTTTTCACTCTGTCGAGTACTGGGCATTCACCAAGCGATAACCTGTGGGTGTCCAAAACATAAAGAAAATGTAAATGAGGAAATAACAACCAAAAGTTAAATACAATAAAATTAATCTAATCTTAGCCTTATTCCCCAACAACGGTGCCACTTTTTGATAATGCTCAAACTCACACTTCCTGACAAAGTATAAAGCTGGCATTGTCAATAAAGAAGCCAACAAAGAGGTTGGGGTCGAACCCATAGGGAATATGATATGAACTAGACTAATGCCGTACTTAAACTTGTTGGTCGGTTATCTCCAAATTGTGGGGTTTATAGAAATCAATAGTAAAAAAAGATTGCAATTGTGGTTTTTATCAACATTTAAATAACTAGGGTAAGTGTTCCCCATGGGTTCATAATTACTTCAGGTATATACGCGTGATCAATCCCAATACTTACTTGTAGAACTAATAACTAGGATTCATCAAAATGACTAGTTCGTTCCTATTGGATGACTATACTCAATTATCGGGCCAGGTATCATGAGCAATTTCAAATTAATCATTATCAATATATTCCAAATTAACTTTCCTATGACCGCAACTCAAATCATACAATGATCATAAAAATCAAGGCTTTGTTGTAATTCTCTACTTCTCTAGATTCAAGCAAGTAAGAAATTCAGGCAAGTCCTAACGTTGGCGCACCATTAAGAAACGTTTAAAGATGAAGAGAATACAATACAAGCGTTTAACATTGGTTTCGAATCACTTTGTGTAATCCTAGTTCATTAATCCACCATGGTTCCCAAAACCCTAGTTGTGGAGGTTTTAGCCTTTCCTGATTGTAAGATTGTAATTAGTATTCATAAACAAACACATAATTGAATACTTACAATGATGATTGGAAGAAAACCTGCTTTGAATATTGCAAGAAAATATGATCAACAAAATCAAGAACATTTGAGAAAACCAAGTTTTGATCTCAAGAATTGCTCTCCAGTATTGTTTACAAACTTGATAATAATTCACAAACAATTAATTATGAACCTTCTCTCAATGTATTTTGATGTTCTTCTACTAAAAGAAACATACAATATATTTATACATACAATAGAAACCTTTTCCTAAGCTAACAGGGAAATATCCAAATCTTGCACCGACACATCCTATGACTTATCATACGACCCGTAACAGGATTGTCAGGTCATGCCTTGCTCTTATACATTCCTTGGTTGCTGCAGAATTGGCTAAGTGTTGGCAGCTAGTACGACTTGTACCATGATCCCACGAGTCATATAATCCATTCGTGGCTTGGATTTGAGAACTTTTGGCATCTTCTAAAGTTTTTTACGAGTGTCTTAGTATGCCTGGTACCTTGCTCCTATGACTCGTAACTGCTTGTTGCATATTGAGTTATGCCAAGTCCTTTAGAATCACTGAAGCTTCCCACGGCTCCTGGTACGAGTCGTAAGTAGATGTTATGACCTGTAGGTTCTACCCGTATCAAGAGACTTCAATTGTGCAACTTTTCTCTGAAGTATTCCATGACTCCAGTTATGGATCGTACAATCTTGGTACGACTTGCACTAAGAATCGTACTCTACCTTTGCATTGTTTCAACTATTTGAGCTTTTCCACGATTCTCAGCACGACTCATACAATCTAGGTACACCTTGTACTGAGATCAGTACTTGGCTGATTTTCTGCACTTCTCTGCATCTTTTGCACATTTTTTCTCCAACACCTATTTTTCCTGAAATCAAAGTAAAAACACCTCATATCCATATAAACATACCTAAGTCCGTGCTATTTTCTCAATTTTAAGCGTTGAAAGTGCTGTAAACTCAAATCACATCACTTACTCAAACAATATTTCTTCCTTACATACCGGTACTTTCTTTCGTACTGATGTTTCCATTTCTTGGGGGAATGCTGCAGTTTCATGTAGGCCCATATCAAGATCCAGATATACCTCTCTAGCAGGAGCTACAGAGTTCAGATATTTTGGTAAGCTCCAATTCTTCCTGGAGCTGAAGTGTTAGAGGTCCAGCTTTAATTTATGTGTATAGCAGATGGGTAGGTCGGGTCCGTGTCCTAACTATATGTTAGTTATGTTACCCTTAGAGCCTTGTAGATGTTTGTGTAGGTTTTCAATATGTCATGTATGGCCTTGTCGGCTTTCTATTTAGTTGTTGTACAGTTCATATCCTAATCAGCTTGTCGTTCAGCCCCTGAGGTGCTTACAACTTGTTTGTCTTATATATGCATGTTTTGAGGTTGTTGGTTTAGTCATACTTACACCGTATTCATGTTATCATGGAGGCTTAGTCAGCCAAGTTGCTATTCGAGTTGTAAGAGTTTCAATGGCTAGCTCGGTCAAGTGAAGCATCGGGTGCTAGTCATGCCTCCCTAAGTTTGGGGCATAATAGACTTGGTATTAGAGAACATCGTTTCTTAGGAAGTCTACAAGCCGTGTCTAGTAGAGTCTTGCTTATGGGTGTGTTATGCACCACATTTATAATCTGGAGGCTACATGGCATTTAGGGATGATTACCCTTTTTTATATCTTATAATCATGCGAATAGAGCTGAGTCATAAGAACTCGAGTCTAACTTGTGCTTTATAATTTTGTTACAGCCACACCTTTGACGAGGTTGAATACCGCTAGTCGACAAGCTAATGGAGATTCGAGATAAGGCATTGGTTGTACCTCGCCTGGATAGGGAATTGGGTATGAAGCCCTAGGTGAATCATCCATACCGTTGGCATATCTTGGGGTGCTACAGACAAAGGATTTAGGAAGGTATCAACTATCCCCATCCCCCCATGTTCCAGTCGCTTCTGAAGAAGCATTTAGAGGAGACCCAGTTCCCTCGATTCCCCACTTGGATAGAAGGCGATCCAGTTGCTGACATAGACAGTAATATTGCAACAACAACAAATGTTGAATCTTCTGATGGATCTAAAAGTTCAAGAATATGTCAGCTTGAATCCTTCCATATTTACAGGTTTTAATCCAAATAAGGACCCCCAAGAGTTTATTAATCAACTTCATTGGGTACTTAAAGTCATGCATACCTCTGTGATAGAAGCAATGGAATTGGCATCTTTTAGGCTACGAGGCATGGATTTTTTATGGTATGAGGCCTGGGAGAGATACATGGGATATGATACACCTCCAACTGAATGGGAGGAATTTTTAGCAGCCTTTCTAAACTAATATCTTCCACGAGAAGCTAGACAAGCCAGAGTTGATCAATTTTCAAACCTTGGACAGGGCAATATGAGTGTTTGAGAATACAATCTCAAGTTTGATTCTTTATCCAGATATGCTCTTTCCATTATGGACACAATG
Source organism: Datura stramonium (assembly GCA_018107945.1). NCBI lineage: Eukaryota > Viridiplantae > Streptophyta > Magnoliopsida > Solanales > Solanaceae > Datura > Datura stramonium. Next base: position 45,149 of record JACEIK010006510.1, read on the forward strand.
CAAGACAAAGTCCATCGCTTTATGAGTGGTTTGGGACCCCATCTGATGAAAGATTTCACCTTTGAATCCTTGAGAAAGAACATGGAGATTTCTCGAATCCAAGTAGTTGCTTAGAACTTGGAGAATCTCAGGATTCAGTTTTGGGATAGTCAAAATAGAGGAAGAGAACAGGGAAAAAGAGTTAGATCTTCAGAGTATTATGGAGGATTCTAGGGGGTATTAGGCCCCAGTCTACCCGACGGTTAGCCTATTCTGCAGATGGTACTCCACCACCCTAGTTACAACGATCCAGATATAATCACTATGCTCAATCTGGGTCAATTTAGGGTTTTTAAGAACCTATATCCCATTGTCAGGAGCGCTCAAGACAGATGAGGCCACCTCTACCACCCTGTCCTCTATGTAAAAGGACATATCCAGGACCATGCCTTCAGGTTATGGATATGTGTTATCAATGTGGGCTTACATGGCACCTAAAGCGACACTGTCAGAATAAAGATAAGGGTAGTACAACACATCCCTCAGGGTCAACCGTAGTCTCTTCTTCCAATGTTTATCCCCCAGGGGTAGACCCTCAAACATCTGCAGGTCGAGATAGAGGTAGGAGAAGTGGTGCCTCCAGTTTAGGTGGTGGTCAGAACTGCTTCTATGCACTGGCAGTTCGTTAGAATTTTGAGGTATCTCCAAATGTTGTTACAGGTATACTATCCATTTTTGGACATGAAAATTATGCACTAATTGATTGAGGGACTACATTGTCATATATTACTCCTTATATTACATAGAATTTTAAGGTAGAACCATAAAAATTAAGGGAACCATTTCCAATGTCAACTCCAATTATAGAGTCAATTATATCTAGGAGGTTTACTGAAACTGCACCGTTATAGTGAGTGGGTGGAGACACTACATCAAATCTAATTGAGCTTAAAATGGTTAAATTTGACCTTATCATAGGCATAGATTGGCTATCTGCTTGTTATGCCAATATTGACTATCAAGCTAAAATTGTACGATTTTTAATTTTTGGATGAGCCAGTCTTGAAATGGAAGGGTGACATTGTGATGCCTTCAGGTTAGTTCATTTCCTACCTTAAGGTTGGAAGGGATGAATTTCTCATGCTCTGGTTGATTGTTAATTTTTAATTGTGATGGAATGCCCTTGTCGGGCTATATGTTAAATGAAAAATCTTTTGTTGAATTGTTAGTGCCAATGATGGGTTGTTTTAAATTGCAAAATGTTGTTGACCCATGTTTTGGTTATCGCCTTTGTTCATAGTATTCAATAAATAAACTCCAAGGGTTTTCATTATGTCACGGTTCTTTTCCAAAGGGTGATTCTATTTTCTTTTCTTTCATTGTCGAACCGGGTGGCATTTTCCGATGATGTATTGAGAGGCGATTTTCTTAAGGTAAAAAGCCGAGTTTAGAGTTCTTTTTGAGTTAATGATTGCAATGGCTTCTGAGATGTACCACCAAAAATTTCTTAAATAGCATGGCAGTTAAAAAATGAATTTTGAGAAGGAAAGGGGTAGTTGAATTTGAAAGTTGAGTACTCTTTTGTGATAAGTTTCTTTATTTGGCTTCTTTATTCAAATGATATCTTGTTTAATGACTCTTGATGTGGTGATGAAAATGGTGTGAACCCCTTGAGTCTTATGCTTTGTGGGAAAGGTTTTAGCTTAATTCTTTTCCATGAACAATTGTCTAGAACTTGCCCCAAGTGTGACTCAAGGCAAAATCCTAGATGTAGTTACACTTAGAATATGATTTTAGGCTTTCTTTTGATAGCTACTTCACCCATGTGACCTCCTTGGGCATGAATCCTTGTTAGCCAATGTTGAGCCTTTAAACTTTTTCCTTGAGAACCATATTATAAGCATATTACCCCTTTTGTAGTCCCTCTTTGGCACCCATCCTCCCTAGTGCTAGTTGTGAGAAGAAATGCAAAAATGATGCTTGATGTCCCAAAAGTATGGGAATAGAAAAGGGAAAGATGAGACAAAAGCCTAAGTTTTAAGGTCGCAAAAAGGAAAATGGTAAAAATGATGTGAACTTCAATGTGAGGTAGCACCACATTATGAAAAAAATAAATGAATTAGTTGGGTGAAAAGAGCCGAATTGTGGAAAGGTGAGACGCTCTCTTCAATGAGATTAAAAGTGGTAACTAAGGAGAGGTAAGGATGTCTCTTGTGTCAAAAGTAAAAACATTGATTCAAGGATAGATAAGATGGGGGTGATCTCAATAAAAAAATAGAGTATGCAAAAGTGTTTACAAAAAAGGGCTTTAGGAAGGTTCTAGCCACTAGAACTGAAAAGTCATCCTACCTTTACCCCTAGCCTTCATTACGACCTCCAAGTTATAATTGATTTTAAGTGTCGCAACCCTACATTAGTGGTGAGTTACATGAAGGAAAAGCCTATGGGTCAAGTTATATGCATGAGAATTTGTTTGTGAGAGTGCACGTATTTGTTTCATTCTATAATCCTTTGAGTGCGAATTGCTTGATAATTAAAAGTGATTCTCTCTTGATGTGAGGGGAATCAATTTCTTGGGGAACATTCTTACACGTGCTAAAAGCTGTGATTGAGACAAGAATATAGTGAGCTTTAAGGCAAACTTCGAATGTGAATTTTTAATGACTTAAGATGCTATTTAAGCTTGCTTTGATCAACCATGCCCCTTTCTTGGAATGAAGGAATCGACTGTGAATCATGCCAACTAATTATGATCATCTCTTGAAGCATTTGCATATGGTGTTGAGTCTCCTCTTTTCCTTTGATTTGGTGAGTGATTTTGGGGTTGTTTGAGTCCAAGTGGTCCCTTGTGCAAAATCTCACGTAGAATAACATGCTTACTCCAATGGTTCAGCTGTAAAGAATTGCCTTGCTTGAGGACAAGCAATAGTTCAAGTTTGGGGGTTTGATGAGTTGGTAATTTACCAACTCATTAGACTTTTAAACATGAGCTTTTTTCTTGATTTTCAAGTCATTTAGGAGGATTTATGCTCTTTTTCTTTGGTTTTTATAAGAATTCAATTTAAAGAGAGAAAGTAAGAAATTGAACAAAAGCATGAAGTCTAAAGAAGGGGACCTGCATTCCATAGGATGAGACTGGCGAAACGCCGGCCAAATGCAGGAGCATACTGGTGTGAAGTGGAAGGTGCACCGGTGGAATGCAGGTCAACACCTGTGAAGCACCAGTGCCAACGCTGGCCAGATCCCAAAGTCACTAGCCCCAGATGTGACAGAGCGGTGCCCCACAGATGAGCATCGGTGGAACACTACTGAATCGCAAGTAAGGCTGTCTTTAGATGGGCAAAATAGTCCAGCATGGGATTTTAGGAGAATTTTAAACCTATTTCTTTGTGTTCCTTAGAAAGTACTGCATATTTCATTCCAGATCTGTAGAGTTAGAGAGAAATATTGAATAGTTTTTCTTCTTCTTCTTCAAGGTACAAACCACCATTGAAAGTAATTTTGAGCTTAATATTAACTCTTGATGATTGTTATGAGTTTATTTGTTAATATAATCTTATATTTCTCATCTATGAGTGGCTAAATACTTTTCTAGGGGTGTGTGTATGATTAGGGTGAAATTGGATTAGGTGTTGCTAGATTGATCTTATAATTACTAATTTAGTATAAATCTATTATTTTCTCTCAATTTTTAATTGAATTACGCATTGTGCAAATGTGGGTTATGTCTAATTATTCCATTTTTTCTTGAAAAGGGAAATTGAATATATGTTAGAAAGCAATGGTGGGTAATTGAGTCTTAATTGTGTGGGGTTGGGCTAGAGAAAGCTAAAATCCATAGTCATCCATCCATTAGATATTTGAGGCTAGAAATAGCGCAAATCTGACCCAAGTCATAGTGGCTGAATTGTTTGGGACATTGGGGTTTGAGAAAACCCAAGGAAAAAGGCACCCAAGTGTTGAAAAACATCGGGTGCAACATCTTCCATGGCTATTTATTCTTATGAGTAATAATTTGATTTCCTAGTTAATTCTAATCCAATCAAAGCCCCATCAATAGAATACCCCTGACCGTTGCTCATATTTGTTCATTCAATTTGGTTGCCTTGCTTTAATTGGTAGTTGATTTTAATTCAAATTGTGATCTCGTTTTCCCCCAATATTTATTTTTTCATTTTTAATGAATGGATGCAATTTAGTTAAATTCAATAGACAACATTTATGTCACCCAATCGATATTTCCTGTGGATTCGACCTTGATTCTTAGTTGGGTATTTATATTGCGACAATCATTTACACTTCTTCGTCATGAGTAGTGGATTTGAACGTCATTAATTTTGGTGTTGTTTCCGGGGAATATGATTAGATAGACCTTAGTTGATTGTTGATTTGAATTAATTTAGTATCTTGTGTTTTGTTTTTACAATTGTAGTTGTTTTTGGGTGTCTCTTAAGATGACTGATATTAGCCAACACTCTCAAGAAGGTTCAATAGATGGTCATATGGACCACGAGGATGATGTCCCATGATGCTAGACGTAGCATGTGCCATTCGCCTACTAGCCACAATAGGAAATATGGTGTTTCATGTGACCAGTATAATGTTACACCTGCTACAAATGAAAGGACTCTTCGGAGGTTAGCTGAATGAAGATGCAAATCGACATCTTCGAAATTTTCTTGAGATATTCCAACCTTTCAACATCACAAATATAAGCCAAGAGTCGATTAGATTGAGACTCTTCCCATTTTGTTTGACTGGGGAAGCTACCATGTGGCTAGAGGAACTTCCTCCGGGATGTATCATTTCATGGCAAGAGTTAACTAAAGCTTTCTTGGATAGGTTCTTCCCTCCATTGAAGATGTTGCAGCTGAGAGATGATATTACCAACTTCAGGCAAATCCCAGGTGAACCTTTACATGAAGCATGGCTTCGGTTCAATAAGAAAGTGACCCTATGTCCAAACCACGAGCTACCAGATGGAGTATTCCTTTAGAATATTTATTGATCCTTGGATTCAATTAACAAGTTCGTGGTGAATAACTTAGCTGGAGGATCCCTTATGGACCAGTCCTATGGTATAGCTAGAGCTCTTTTGATAGAATGACCAAAAAAAATCGAGCTTGGCATATGAGGGACACTGAAGTACCCTCAAGTGGTTCTAGTCCAAGTGTTGTGACTAATGAGATGCGGAGAAGAGATGAAGAAAGGGATGAGACCCTAGCAAAGATGATGACCCAACTCAAATTGATGACAAAGCATGTTATGGGAACCGGGTCCAAGAATGTTAATGTTGTGGGGACTCAAGGTACTATGCAATATGAAAGTGAAGCTTCACCGCTGAGGTATGAGCAAGAGTGCCAATTCATGGCAAATCAAATGGGGGGTTCTCGACCGGGTTACTAAGGTGCCAATCAAGGCCCTTGGCGCCCACGGGAAGAGAATCAAGGTTGGAGAAACTGCGAAAACCAAGGATGGGTTGATAGAAATGACAGATGGGGTAATTGTGATCAAAACCGTGATATGGAACGTTATCACCGATGCTCAAACCCATATGTTCCCCCGCTAAAGGAGGAAAACCCCCAATTGCAACCTAGTGTGAGTGATGTGAGAAGCTCAAAGATTGAAATATGCAGGCTAGAGTGCTAAAAAGGGTGGAATCGATGAATAGCGGGGTGAAAGAACTAAAAGGGGAGGTGTTTAACCTTTCCCAAATAGTGAGTTCACATTCAACTTATATCAAGCACTTAGAAGCTCAAATAAATCACTTTTCGATGCAAATTAACCCTAGAATGAAAGGGACTCTCCCCAGTGACACTATGCCTAATCCCAAGAAGCACAATCATTGCATGGTATCGTCACGAGGAGTGCTGAGGTGTTGGATAATGGGGGCGTTAATCCCAATAATGTTGTTGACCCTAAAACAAGAAGTGATGTGAATGATAAGGTGCCAAAAGCACCAAATGTTGTTGATGATACCAAAGAACTTAATATTGACCCTGAGAAAGCCGTTGAGGAGGAAACAAGCAAAGAGGCTTTAACTGACATGGGTTAAGAGCCTAGGATTCAACCTCCTTATCCTCAAATGTTAGCAAAGAAGAAGGAGGACAATCAGTTTAAAAAATTCATTGATATGTTTAGTAAATTGTCCATAAATATACCTTTGGTGGATGCATTGCTCCAAATGTCAGGCTATGCGAAATTCATGAAAGAATTGATGAAGAAAAAGAAGGTTATTGATGCCGGTGTAGGAGAAGTGACACACCATTGTAGTTCTATGATGGAGAGCAATCTTTCCCCCAAAAGAGAGGATCCTGGAGCTTTCACTATCCCTTGCACCATTGGGCTGGGTATTTTCAAAAAGGCCTTGTGTGACCTTGACGCAAGCATAAACTTGATGCTTCTTTTCATTTTTAAAAAGTTAGGTATGGGAAATCCCAAACCTAGTTCTATGAGGCTTTTGATGGAGGATAGGTCTATCAAGAAACCCGTGGGAGCGCTAGAAGATATTTTTGCCCGAGTGGACAAGTTCATCCTTCTAGCTGACTTTGTGGTATTGGATTGTGAAATAGATGTTGAGGTGCCAATCATTTTAGGGTGCCCACCACTAGCCACGGGAGGAGCACTAGTGTACATGGAGTTGGAAGAGTTGAAGTTCAGAGTAGGTGGTGATGAAGACTTGGGACGCCAAGCTCGAATAGAAGACATGCTGAAATAACTCCTTGAGCAATGAAGGAGGCGATGGCAACATTGAGAGTTCAGCAAGAGGAGAACGCAGAGGCTCTAGAAAGGATGAGCGTTAAAGTCATGGAGATGATTGCTGAGGCTGAAGCTTGTGATAAATTGCAGGTAACAGTTATAGGCGATGTTCAAAAGGAACTACAAGAGGAAGACAAGGGTGAATTTGTGGATAACGCCCAACAATTAGAATCNGGTAAAATTGTTTTCTTAGTGTTAGTTTACAAATTCTATATAAGTGCTGACAACTTGGTCTTAGTGTTTGTTTTAATTCTTTTTGATTTTTTCGGATACCTTTCTTGAAATGACATCGTGGAATACAAATGGTTTAAAAGGTGGATACTCATATTTTGGCGAATCTTGTCTGAATTGCAGAGGACACCACTTGTGGCAACACTGTAACACGTGCAATATATGTGGTGGTCAAGAGGCCATTGGGATGGCTATCCGAATGCATACTCCCCTCCCCCGAGCCCCTACTATGATCCTTCTGTTGTTTTTGCTGAATATAGGCATGTTGAAAATGAGGACTTGGGACGCCAAGATCGAATAGAAGACATGCTGAAACAACTCCTTGAGCAATCAGAAGCAATGAAGGAGGCGATGGTAGCATTGAGAATTCAGCAAGAAGAGAATGCAGAGGCTCTAGAAAGGATGAGCGTCAAAGTCACGAAGATGATTGCTGAGGATGAAGCCTGTGATAAAGTGCAGGTAACAGTTTTAGGCGATATTCAAGAGGAACTATAAGAGGAAGACAAGGGTGAATTTGTGGATAGCGCCCAACAATTAGAATCTCTTGAGTGTCCCCGTGATGGGCTCACACTTATGGAAAATTCATTCAGGGAAGAAGAGATATAGTATACCCCATTTGACATTAATGGAGAGATAGATGTCGATGCTGAGAAGGTGTATACAAGTAAGTAGGTCAAGCACAATGCAGTTTCAAAGTCAAGGTGTATTGGACCCCACTCGAAGCATTTTTCGACATTGAGTTTGGTTGATAACATAGAAATAGAGTCTTCCAAGCTTATAGAGAAATGTCTAGAGGAGGACCAAGCCCCATATATTTTGAAATTTGCTAACTCGGAGAGACAAAATGACTTCTCTTACTTAA
>JACEIK010006510.1:76352-89437 GCA_018107945.1 Datura stramonium
CCCCCACTGCCTCTCTATATATATAGGTGTTAAGTGTAAATGAGGGTTCATTTTAAATATTTTCCTTCGGCAGAGAAGAGAACGGAACGACTATTTCTTCGATTTTTCGCCAATTTACGCCATCAAACTCCGTCCAAATGCAAATTAACTTCGGGTAACGAGTTCTAGGCCTAAATAAAGCATTACTACGAAGTTATTTCTTGAAAATTCGCTCAGCAAACCAGAACCCCGCTGAGTAAAAGCTATTAGAATTGCTCCAAATTGATTCCTACCCGCCCACAGGCATTAGGTAAGCACTTCTCCCTTTTGAACTCTTGGAAAATTATAGATTTTTGGCTGAGTTTTTGAAAGTTGGATTATAGTTAATTATATTATCGAAAGTTATCGATATTTGCCGAGTTTAGTATTGAAATTAGTTATATTCTCTCAGCATAGAGGTTACAGTTGGAAAGAACTACTGATTGTAAGTTGAAACTCGCCAGCTGAACAAAAGTCTACATTAGAGATATGTTAAGGTTTATTCCTTCGGCAGGTTATTCTCGTCGTATAGTGATACGAATTATGTTTTAAATATAGATAATGATCCTATATGTTGTGATTAGCTGCTATTAGTAGATTACGGTTACCTATGTTATGGTTAGTTGCTACACAACGTAAAAAGATTATATCGTAGTATCACTTGTTGGGAAACAACATGTTAAGTGTGACACATGCTAGAAGCATCGTAGGAACTCCTCTGTTCTTTAGTTCATTGTGTTAATAGAATTAGATGTTTTATTGTTAGGCCCAGACCTTAAAAGCTCGTGGATAGTTATTGGGCCTGAGTTAGTAAGTTGAACAGCATAGGCACAGCTAGGCGATATAACTATTAGTTTGGCACCTGTATTGTCAGTGAAGCACGCCTAGAGGCCATTGGCGTACCTTCACGGCCCAGGGCTAGAAGTTTAGGTAGGATGGCCATACTTTAGAGTCAACGGTACTAGGGTTATCTAGTGAACTGAGTGTTAGCCTGTCATCTGGTTAGCTTCTACCAGTGACTGTCAGTTCTATTGCTTAGTATTCACCATATAGGTCGCTCAGGAAGCCATCCCAAGTCGTCTTGGTTAGATAGACCCATGGGTACCCTAAGGAAAGGGACCTTATTAGCAGTTAGAGGTGAGGCCAACGCCCCAGCCTGCCCCTATAAGATGCTCAGGTATGGGTTTCCGTAAGTGGTCAAGTCCATCTAAACTTACGTACAAGGTTAGGAATCATGCAGAAGAGGCATATATGATCTGAACAGATCAATTTAAGGTCTAAAGGACTAGAACCATGTTAGCACATGATTACCCTCAGGCTAAGTATTTCAGTAGGCTACCTGTGGAGGATTAGGGGCCGATCGCTCCAAAGCATGTTATGTCAGTAGCAGCCCTACAATCATTCTAAGCAAAGGAATTGAGTAATTGGTCATCTACGATCCTACAATTGCTTATGGGTCATAATCATCCGAGCAGGACATCAATAGTGTTTTTTGGCCACTCCAAACCTCGCCCTATCCGATCTAGACCATTAGAGATTATGATCACTATCAAGATACTCTAATCAGATTAAGGTACACAGGGTGTGCCTAGTAGAATTATTCTAGGGGTGAGCAGCCGTCGCGTTAGGCCTAGAAGGCTAGATAAGCCTTTTGAGTGGCTAGATTAAGACCTCAGTATAGCACATCAGTTGGGATTCTCCTCATCTAGGAGACTTCTGTGACTACCCTAGGGTTACTAGCTATGTCGTCGCCCGCAAGGGGCTATATGACGTTGCTACAAAGAGAAATATGCCGTCCCAAGGGACGATGCAGAGGTCCAAGGGCTATGTTACAGTCCATTCCATGACTGGACTATTATCTTATTCCATATCGGCATCACACCCTCATTGAGCCTGGTGCCTAGGGTGCAGTTATCAAGAGTCCACCGAACTCAGATACAGCTACAGATCAGGAGCCAAATGGGTTCAGTTGTAGACCCATGGGACAGGTAGGTTGGCTGTAGCACCAGTAGAGTCAAAGAAACCTGGATAGGGGTATATAGATTAAAGTGTACTTGCCAGGGCTTATGGGGGTCCAGTAGGTTATTACTGTGTTGCTTGTACCTTCCAAGCTTATGGGGCCAGGTTAGGTTCTTGTTTGTTTTCTTTCCTGCTAGTTATAACTTATGAATGTGTAATTACAAGTCTTAGCTCATGTACATGTAGTGTTTTGCTAGATGCAATTTACAAATAAGCAAGTTTACAGGTTAATCTTTCTACCCCTTCTCTCTACTTACTTTCAGTCTTTAATAGCTTCTACTGAGCCTTGATGATTGCCTTACATATTCAGTACATATTTTATTGACACCCAACTATGGGGCACTGCATTACTTGCTTGCAGGTTTAGACAGACAGAGTTCAGAACCCCAGTAGCAGCTGTTTAGAGTCAGCAGTAAGGCCAGATCCTTTCATTTGGAGTTTCCAGGTTGTAGAGGTTACAGTCTTTCATTTATATAACATTTGGGTAGGTCGGGGCCCTATCCCGACCACTATTTATATTTTAGACGCTTACGGACTATAGTATCCAGTTGGTTAGCTGTTGTTGGCTGTGTGGGGCCCATGTATGTCTTATTTAGATGTTGGCCATGTAGGGCCTAGTATAGGTTCTTATTTTCCTTTCTGTTATAATTAGACAGCATGGTGGTCTTGTTAGCCGGCAGAGGATCCCCATTGATGCATGTTGGCTGGGTTAGATGTTTTCTTTTATAGGTGTTGCGTGGCCTTGTCGGCCTAAGGCTAGGTTTACAACCAAGATATAGCAGTTTGTTTTCTTGAATTTGAGCCAGTGGTAGGCACCAGAGATGCCTGTTCCCTGCCAGGTCATCCCAGATTCTAGTGTGGCGTTAGGTGTCAGTCATGCCTCTCAAGGTGGGGCATGACACCACTTTCCCAAATACTCCATTTCCACACTTTCCACTTTCCAAACTCCTCACCATTAAAAGCCACCACCTCACCTACCACTCATCTGCACACTTCTCTCTCTATAAAATCACTTTCCTCTCACTCTCTTCATTTAATCTCACCTCACAAAAATCTCACTAATAAAAAAAGAGTATCATTGTTGAAAGAGCTACCTTTGCTAGTCAAGACACAAAGCTCCCATCAAGTTACTTTTTCTCATTACTCAATCGGTATGTACATCCTTGCTTTTACCTTTTTGTTGTTGAGAATGGGAGTTCGAAAGTGAAGCATGCTATATCTGAAATTGTCCATCTCCATTTCCCCTATTTCCCATTCTGTGATTCCCTTTTGTTGAATGGTTCTTATAATGTGGGTATGTTGGGGGTTTGAATAGTTGAATAACGTTGAGGAGGGTACTTATTTTGTAGAAATTTCTTATGTAAATTGTGTGCTTGGTATAATGGTCGGGTAAAGTCTGAGTAACCCCGAGTGCTTAAAATGCACGATTTGCTCGATGATAAATCGGGTGACGTTGTTCTTAAGGGCAAATCATCATTTTTATTTTGTTGTACTGTTTAAGTAGGAAGCTCATCATTAGATGGTGTATTGAGTGAGGCTTGAATTTTAGAGAATTGTTCTTCAACTAATTCGGGCTGAGATATTCTGTGCAGAGTTTTGCTTGTGAGCTGCCAGTCAGGCCCGACGAAATGTCGGCTGAAGCGCAGATGAGGGTGTGAGGCTTCAGGCCATTACCTAGCACCCGCGTTTCACCGGTGCTTCGCAGATAATGACCAATGGAATGTCGGCGTAGCGCCGGTATTCTGCACCTCTGCCCAGGCGTCTACCCAAGTCAGCATTTCAACTGCATTTTGTGGGTCTCAATTGGCGTTTCGCAGCTGGTGCCGCCGGTACTGCTGGTGCATGATTTTAACATTCCACTTTGTTATCACCCAATTTTTAGATTTTTACTTCTAAATTATTTTAGCTGTCTCTTCTAATTTCATATCATTCAAAAACACAAAAAAAGGATTGTGTGGCGCTAACATTTCTCTTACAGTATAATGACTTCATCCAGGCAAGGAGACAAGGGCAAGGCACCTTCCACATCCAAAAGTAAAGGTAAAGAGAAGGCCAAGGCAACCCCAGCCCCCACCAAGACTAGAGAGGCCATCATTTTCTCTATGCCTTACATGAAGGCACACTTTGTCATTTGTGAAGGAAGGTCGATCACAACAAAGAAGTAGTTTGATCTGATGGGGCTGGGGAATGATTTCCCAATATCATTGCCCAATTCAACCATCGTTAATGGAATGTATTTGCTGAGCCTCTCTTGGAGTATTACACCAATCTCGTGCTAGAGTTTTATACTTCATATTAGGCATGCCAAGAGGCAATGAAGCATAAGGGAAAAGTTTATGAGTTCCCTTGCCTTCCCTCAGTTAGAGTCCGAGGTATGGAGGTCGATATTACTCTAGCCGCTATCACTCTAGCCGCTATCAATGCATTATTTTTGGTTGATGAGATTGATTCAGGAACTGAATATGCAGAAAGAGTGGCCAATAAAGAAAATCAGTTCTGCTGGATAGCTCCAATCATTGCCAATGGTCAGCCATTATGGGTCTCCATGGGTGGTGAGATCTTAAGGCATGATCTCAAGTTTGAAGTAAAGTTGTGGCTGGAGTTTGTGTGTGGTCAAATTATGCCATCAAATAATGACCAATGAGTGAACTTGGAGGCAACCATTCTCATCGCTTGCATCATGACAGGGGTGCCCATCAACTTTGGGGAGATTGTGGCCACCCAAATGAAGCACAAGGCTAGGAAGAAGGGAACGTCTATGCCATATGCGTGCTTATTTCTTAGTTGTGCCTCAATGCAAGGGTGCCATTATTCCCTAACGAGTCTCCCAACTCTGCCATTGGTGTAATTAATATATAGAGAAAAAGGGATGCTAAGGCACCCAAGGTGAAGAGAAAGAGGTTGTGATCTTTTGAGACTCCTGAGGGCTCTACCTCCCATGACAGAGAGCAAACCCCTATTGCTCCCCACCTCAATATGCCGCACTCTGAGGTATCAGAGCATGCATTTGGAGAAGCACAGTTTAGGGGGTCTTCACCTCCTCCCACATCCTCTTGCCCAATTGGAGCACAAAGGCTAGTTGAGATGACGTAATCTCATGAAAGCCAACTCCAAAAGCTAGCCCAAAATATCTCGGCTCTTATCGCCAGAACTGTAAAGAGGGAGATGAAGAATGTATTTTATAAATTGACCAAGCTCTTCTCCCGAGTAGATGTGGTGGAGGGAGCTGTCTCTTCTCTCCGAGTAGAGGTGAGGGAGTTGAGCGACCGGGCACCGATGGTAGACCCGGACTTGAGTGCCCTTGATGCATCCATGGATGCCCCATCCATAGCCTGGAGCCCTATCGATGATCTGTTTGAGGGCTTAGGAGGGAAGGATGAGCCACCCTTTGGCGGCCTTAATGAAGATGAAGAGGATGATTATGAGGACGAGGAGTATCTTCCTCAGGGAGTTCCCACCACCCTTGCTGTTCTTCATGTTTACATAGGAAAATGTACATTCATGGTTGGGGGTGGAGTGTGTATCCCTTTTTGTTGGTCTTTTGTTGGTTTGTGTGTTTCCCTTGCCGGGATAAATTTCTCATGCTCTGGTTGATTGTTAATTTTTAATTGTGATGGAATGCCCTTGTCGGGCTGTTTGTTAAATGAAAAATCTTTTGTTCAATTGTTAGTGCCAATGATGGGTTGTTTAAATTGCAAAATATTGTTGACCATTATTTTCATTATCGCCTTTGTTCATAGTAGCCAGTAAATAAACTCCAAGGATTTTCTTTATACCACGGTTCTTTTCGAAGGAGCGAATCCCACAGAGACTACTCGAAGCCCAGCCTATCTAGTACTAAACAGTGAAGCATTGCAAGATTAAAGTCTATGCAGATTAAGAGGAGTAAAAGTTAACTATGACTAAAGAGTACAATACTCTAGGGTTGTAATCAATTAGAGATAATTTTAGGAAAGTGACCCCAATTATGGACCAATCGCCCTAAATCACCCATTGTGGAAGAATTGAGAATGGGCTAGGGCGGAACATGCAAGTAATTCAATTAGGCAACCCATGAATATCTTTTAATAGGACCATAGGTGTCAATCTACTTCAATTATGTCAAATTGAAGAGAACTCTCTTCTACCCAATTTCTTGTTGCCAATTGCAATTCAGCTTATGTCTAGAAGAATCTATTAAACAAGGATTATGCCTTGAGTTATTGTTGATTGATGCTAACCCAACCTAAATTTGCTTTTTTAAGCCTCATAAAATTAATTGGGCTGGATTTGGTGACTTTTATCACCAATCACAAATTACAAAGCAAAAATCAATCAAATGTTCATAAGCCAAAACTCAATTTTACAAAATTGAGATTATTAGGGTTCACAACCCTAGATCTGGGTTTAGTTACCCATACCAAGAAGAAGAAGAGAATTAAAGTAATTAGACATACTTACTGATGGAAATTGAAATTGGATAAGAGCTCTTCAACAAATGAAATGGAATCTTCAAATTACAAGCTAATATCTAGAATCTATTATGAAAACTAAGGCTAACTAGCTATTTCTACTCTCTATTGAAAAACATAAATTGAAAGCTATGTAAAATTTACAAGGAAAGTCTATTTATACTATGTCCCAAAAATCCCAACTAATTCAAACTTAAGAGTGCCAGGTGAACAGCGACGGACCGTCCTTTGGAAGGACGGACCATCCCTTGGAAGGACGGACCATCCTTTGATCCATACTTTACAATGTGGCTTCTGTACGCATCTTGTCGTTGATTGATCGATGGACCGTCTTTGAAAAACACGGTTCGTCCTTTGTATCGCACTTTAGAATCCCACTTCTACCTAACTTGAGTCCGCCCTTCATTTGATGGACTGTCTTCTGAAAAGATAGTCCATCCTTCAAACCATCATTTAAGGATTCATTTAGCTTGGGTTTTGGTGTCTTCTGCTAGACCTAGATAGTTGATGATGTAGACTTTCTATCAAATAGACGGTCGGTACATTGTCTCATTCTTTGAACATTTTTCTGACTTTAATTCCTTTCATCTTTGCTTTTCTTGAGTTCCTAAAACATAGTATAATAAGGTTATTTTTCACTTAATAGAATTCCTAAATACATGCAAAATGCTATGAAACAAAGCAAAGATATGCCGCTAATTTTTGACACATCAACACCCCTAACTTAAAGCATTTACTTGTCCTTAAGCAAACTAAGAAGAGAAACTATCCTACACCTAACTAATGTTCTGAATCAAAATTTTTCATGACTAGGGTGGTTGTTGACAATAGTTACCAACATGCACATTTCAATCCAATAACCTTTTCCATCAATCAAAAATCGGTTTTCTTGCAACTATTTGAACTAAGCATGCAACCTCCACTTATGACATCATATTAACATGCACACACCTAAATTAAAGAAGTGAAACATGTCATCCATTCACATCCATATGCCCTCATAATTGGACCAAGGAAAGTGGTATTTTTTTGAAGTAATGACTACACACACATCAAAGACACACAAGATCAAGAGAGAAGATAAATGCACTCAACTCTCACAAAGAAATTCATAAGATAGGTAACAACTACCATATGCTTACCCATTTACTCAAATGCCGTTCTTTTTGGATATCCGGATTAAGATCACATAAGGTATTTTCTAAGCATGTAATGAAGGTTAAAAGGATGGTAGAATATAACTTTTGCCTTTAGTGACTCATTTACCATCCTTGAATACTTCATCACTTCTTCACAATCTTGTTACCTTTTTAATCCTCTCTTTTCATCTTTTCTTTTGTTTTTGGCACTTTTTACACCAAAAAGTATTTTTGTGAGCTCAAACTTCATTTTTCTCTTTTTTATCTTTTGCTTTCTTTTCTTTTTCTTCTTTTTAGCTCATTCCTCGAGTACACCTTGGAATATGATCATACATTATCTTTTTGACCTATTTTTTTATTCCCCTTCTATCACTCCCAACTTACAACTTTTTGTCATCATTTTTCAAGTGTCAAGGAGGATGGATTCAAAAGAGGGTCAACCTGAAAATTAGTTTTGGATATCATTGCGGTTGATTAAGAAAAAGATCAAAGGCTCAAAGAGGGAGACTAGGGATACATACATCATTTGGTACGTAGCTTTAGGCATATGTGGCTTGTGAAGCACAAAGAAGGCCTAAGTTCATCTCTACAACCTATAGTCACTCCTATGTTCAGGCACAAGTAGCAAGACAAGTTCTACAGTGTAATCAAATCAAGTGAACAAGCAATTTTCCTCTCTACACATTGGCACATGGATATAAAAATGGCTAACATATCACTCTCAACTAGGGACACACTGCTAATAATTTCATGTCACATATAGAGATATACAACTCAATATCAAATAGCTATAGAGAAAATTTTTAGGGGGGGGTATTATTTTCAAAAATCACCATAAGCATGCAAACAACTCAATTGCCACCACTAGTTAAGTCAAAAATTTTTTATTCATCCTAAGACAACTCAACAAAGTAGGTTGGTTCCCTTAAGAATGTCGTCTAGCAATCCATCATCAGGCCCATACACTATAATGCTTAACTACTTTATTGTGCCAGATTCAACAAAAAGTAAGCCTCCCAAGAAAGAACTATGACCAAGAAAACAAAGGAGGGCTCTATACTATAAAAGAAAAAAGAAGTTATACAAAGAAAGAAAAAGAAGAAGCTATACTAAGAAAACTATAAAAGTGGACTAAAGTAAATCACAATTGCACATCCATAAATCATTCACAAGCATATTATCATACAAATCAGAGTTTCAAAATAATCAAGCATTATACAAGCATAAAGCACCATACATCCAAATATCTACCCCCACCTTGAAAATAGTGTAGTGCCCTCATTATACAAATAAAAAGGTAAGAGTAGCAAAAAACTACCTGTAGTGAATTGACCGCTCTACTAATCATCATCTTATGGCGATACTGATGGGTTAGCCTCGGTGTCCTTGGCATAACCTCGAGTGTTAAAACTTGAGGCCACCATCACTCTCCTAAGAGCCTCTACCTTTGTTGTGGATAAAGATAGATTAGCAAGTGGCGCATCCTGTGTTGGAGCCTTGCCCTTATCTAATGGAACTGCAAGAGCAACTTCTGGGCCTGAGTTTGAGCAAGAATCTACTCCTGTGGAGTGCTAGCCCATTGACTAGGACTGGTGGTGGACTTAGCTGAGTTTGAGCTGGTAGAATGAGCACCGCACGCGGAATAAAATTCATGATATCTGGTCCACCAGAAATATCTGTACCTTCTCTAGCTGCCTCTCTCACATCTTCATCTCAAGAACGCTAGCTCTAGTCTCCTCTAGATCGGCTTGGAGTCTCGATATGTCGTATGGACTAGCTCCTCCTTCGAGCTGGTGCAACTTGGCATCCTTGCCTTTAAATGGGAGCTTAATGCCTCATGAGAGCTCTTGACTATGTCTCGGAGTAGTTGAAGAGCTCGCTTAACAATTGTGGCCACAAAGGATGACAAATCCTCTTGAGCCAAGCCAGTGGCATCTTCTCTGTATCCTATATCAAGGCCAAACTAGTTAGTGAGTCTTTGGAGGTGAGTAATGGCCTCAGTGGTGCAGTTGGCATAGAAGCTGCAGTGGATGGATCTACTACTTCTATGGGGTCTGCCTCACCGGCGGGTTGTGATGTGGGCTCCTTAGTCTGGATGCGCTGACCCTCAATAGTGGGCCCACTTGATAAGATAGAGCTAGGATGGCTCACCGAGGTGACCATAGAGTCATCTCGCATCTTGGTGATATCTGTTACCTGGCGAGCATCAGTAAGTAGGTCCTCCCTTGATAGGATTGGAACCCCTGCCCTCTGACATAAGGTTGTGATGAGGCATGGGAATGGTAGGGAGGTGGCAGTCTGAACAACACGGTCCTTCAACTCCACACTACTCATCTGGCCGATGTTTATACATTTCTTGGCATGATGGATGCCACAATAAGAGCGTGTCCAAGAGGTAATTCATTGTCACTCTTTATTAAGCATACTCTACTGCAAACCACATTCCACCAAAACTTGGCTAGAAGCACGAGCTCTCTCTTGAGATATTGGCTGTTTCAAGTACAACCCATACTAGTGTGCCCTGGCTACAACTCCATCCATCAAACCTCTAGCCTGTTGACCCTCGGCTGCTATCTCATCATATGCAGAGGTGTCCACCACCTCATAATCATCTCGCAAGTAGTATCGATTGATTTCCTTAGGGTTGATATCAACGGACATTCCTCTAATCACCACAAAATTCAATGGCTCAATCTGCATCTTTAGCACTAGGTTTTACCGCAAGAGGATCGACCCATACATCGTATAGAACTCTCAGACCAGTGTCTGAATGTACTAGCCCAGTGGGCGGAACAAAAACTCCCAATGCTAAAATCTAAGCTACTCCATGATGTTGGGGTACGACTCCAAATCATTAGAGCTAATAGTCCTCTCCTATGTAATCCCATGATGAGGTCTCCCATTGACTGTGTCTCGTCCCTGCAAATGGCGCTCCCTAACACCCTAAATAGCCACCTGAGTCTAAACATCTCCTGCCCCTATTTTTGTCTCAACCGTGCTGTGACTGTTGGGGAGAGAAGGTCTGACTGGATGATTCCTCCTCAGCTAACTCACTGGAGGAAATATCTATCTGGGTCCTACTGAATATGGCCAGATCATGGTCACCACCGAACATGAGATGAAGATCCCTGAGCCGGTGTCTCTGTAGATGCCACTTGAGCTAAGATGATGGGTGCCTCTACTATATACTCTGTGAATCTCCTACTACCTGGAGGCAATTAATCCTCCTCATCTTCGTCCACAAGGAGGGACCTCTTTGGTATACTTGACTTGCCTCCTGTGGGTAGTCCTTGATTTTGTGTCATTTACCTGTGATCATGCACAAACTTGTTAGAACATAGACTAGCGGTGATCATGAAATCATAAAGAAACAACTCAAGATGACTGGAAGAACCATACTCTGAAGAGACGGACCATACCTTGTATCGTTAATTGACCCCAGGAACTTTCAATCCACTATTTTAATGGACGGATCAAGGTGTGGATCATCTTTTGAAAGGAAGGTCTATCCCTTGAGTTGTCTTTTGACTCAAAGAACTGAAGCATTCGGGTTCTCTTGATGGAACAACAGATAGGCTATGACGGTCTGTCCATGCTTCCATCCCTTGGGGTTCAACAATTTTCCAACAATCATGACCAATTAAAATTTTAAACAAATCTCAGATATGGGGTGGCACTATACCAATTTCAATTTCAAGAAGCAATTTACAATCATTTATACTTATTGAAACACTCACCTAAGCCCCATTCAAATTTCTAGCATTTTAACCTAAGTTCTCTCCCCAAAAGCATACTCCAAGAATAGGTATAAAACACTCCCAATTCATTACATGATGCACATCACATTAGGCATTAAAAATTAAGGCTCAAAGTCAAGATTAAATACCTATATGATTGCAAGTGCATAAGTGCTTGTTGAAAGAGATGCATGACTGAATAGGGTTTTCAAACTTTTGGTCACGATGGAGCTTTGTGTACTTGTGAGAATTGAAATGCAACAATTAAATTAAGCAATGAAGTAGCAATAATGGAGGATTTTAATAAAGAAGAAATGGAGAAGTGAAGAATATAAGGGAAGACGGAGGTTCGTCGAGCAAAGGTGTCATCTTTGTTACTACAATTCCCCTTTTAAAAGTTATGGGTAAGGTTGGTTCATCCCATGAGTTTCTAATTAAAGAACAACTTGGCCCATATAAGCTATGACTTGACCCAAAATCCATCTCCACAAGGGTCCATTAAACTCTTTTTTAAAACACCAAATACGTTCTAGTGGGCGGACCATATGGGTAGAGTACGGTCTGCACATTAGACCGTCTCTTTCCCATTTCTTACCAATGGACCATGTTTAAAGGAAAGTGGGATATACGGTCCATCCTTTGAAAGGAAGGTCCATCTGTTCAATCATCTTTTGCACACCAGATTTTCCTTTTTTTGTTTTGGATCACATTCCTCCATCTTTTCAAGTATACCTGCATGCACTAACACCCATTAGTCCAAAAATACTTGAGTTACCTCCCAAGAAGCACTTGATTTAACGTCATGGCATGATATGAATACCACACATGGAGTAGCATCCCTTTGGGTTGTCTCCTAAGAAGCTAAGTGTCAATCCACTTTTCTTTCCACTTTGAGGATGTGAATTGTCTCCTCAACTCTAAATCAAGATTTTGGTGATGCTCATGGGTAGTGGTATGAACACAGTAAAGCCATCTCCTAAGTATTTGATGTGTTGGTATTTGACAACATATTTGATGTTGTTAACTATGAATAAATGTAAATTCTTGAGCAACTTTTGTTAGATTTGATTGTATTGTATTGAATGTATAGGAAAATATTTTCAGGTTGAAGATGATATGAAAAAAGGCTTAGAAGGTCAAAGTGATGATCATTCTGACTGTCCGTCAACCCCTTGATGACCCTTCATCTCCATCATTAAACCTCAAAAGTTCAAAATATTATTCCTTGGAATGTGATGGACAGTTTGAAGGCCAGTCAACCTTTGGACGGAGCGTCAGCTCTACAGCCATGCTTAAGTAATGTTTGCATAGAAAGAGACCGATATGATGGTGACAGTGATAGACCGTTAACCATATGATGGACTGTCAAGATTGGCGTCATTACTAAGTAGAATTAGAGGGCTACTGGATAAGCAGTGATGGCCCAAGTGATTGATGTTGGGCATATTTAAGCACTTATTTTCCATATTTTTCTCATACTTAACTATGTTTTAATAACATATTATGTGTATTTTCTTTAGTTTTATATGATATTTGTGAAAAAGAGATAGCGCACATGATTAGATGTTTGTAGGAATTAAAGTGAAGGATTTAGACTTATTTGTGGCTTAAAAAGCAAGTATGGAAAATCCGGGTTGGGAAAACCAAGATTGAAGAAGGTTGGCATTGCACATGCATGCTAGTGCACTGCACTATGCGACGCACATGCACACTAGTGCAAC
>JACEIK010006511.1:6846-18443 GCA_018107945.1 Datura stramonium
AGGGCTGCTGTAACAATTCTGGTGCAACACTGAACTTTCGAGCCACAAATGGGGTAACGTAGGACAAAGTGGACCCTGGATCAATCAATACATAAGCAGGATATGAGCAAATAGTCATCATACCTATTACCATATCATGAGATGCCTCTGAGTCCTGTCTTTCTGGTACTGCATAGGTACGGCTTAAGCCCGTACCTTAACTAGAGGCTCCTGATCTACCTCGGCCTCTACCTGCTGAACCTGAGGGCCTACGCCTTGCCGAGGCTGCTGGAGCTCGTGGCCCTGCTGATCCCCTATCCTGTCTATCTCGGCTACCTTGCCCCCTGGCCGGGCAATCTCTCATAGCCCGATCTCGCATCTCCATTGTAATAACCCTCAGAATGTTGATGGGGTATCTGGACATGATACATGCCCCCAAAGATGCTCTATACTCAATGAGGGTATTGCCATTAACTATCAGTGCCAACCGGTGCCGCACTAATGTCCACCAGACCTTCGCTATGAAGTTTAAATAATTCTTTGTGACCTGTTTGCAACTAGTGACCTATTCTGCCTCATCTCTGTCCTTAGCGATCAAACCGTACAATCATTGCACCTGCCTCCTCCTCTCATCACGGGCGAGCTACTTGATCTGTTTTAATGCTTCCACCTCATACTTATATTCTAGCGTGGAATGTGGAGGTATGAACTGGGGCCCATAGAGTATTCGAGAAATGATACGCTCGGATATGTCGACCTCTCGGCCTCTAACAATAACACTCTCCAATTTGGGCTGATCTTACAATTTCTGCCTCTCTTTGGCCTTCTGCTCCATGGTCGCCAAATGGTTGGCATAGAACTCTCAGACAATTTATAAAGTGTACTTTTCTGGAGTCCTAGCCATCCACTCGAAGTCGTAGAAACTGAATATTCGCATCATCTCCTCTACCTCATTTAATGAATTTGTGAGGATCCGCGATTCATCTTGAATGCTCCGCATAGGCTTGTTTTTGGTGGTGAGAGCAATGCCCTTCTCATATATCTCATGAGCTCCTAGCACTCTCCACTGGATAGTGTGATTTTCGTTTAGCGGAGTCTGCTCTTGCTCGGCATTTGGTGCCTTCTCATCAGATTTAGCACCGCCGCTTAAGTTGAGTTGCTGCCCGACTCTTGTGCTCTTTATTTGGTTCCCTCTTCAGACTGGGGAGCACCTTCTTATGTGGCAGTGGCCGCCAAGGCTTGTGCTTTGCCCTTTGCCCTATTGGTTTAGGTCCCACATATACCTGAAGTGTCGACCCTGTACTCCTCAACTGAACCACTAGGGGAGTCACCTACTTGCTCGGACTCAGAGGTCTCATAAATCAATTCCCTCCAACCAGTTGCCTTAGATGCTTTACTATTTATCATCGTTGTACCTATAGAAAAAGAGAGTAAGCATTCCTTGTCTAAGAAAAAAATCAAACAAAGTTCCTCTATAAATTACCACGAGTCAACAATATTGGTCGTACCTTGGAGGTACGACCCATACAAAGACCCATAATATCTCAGATTAGTGTTACAACTCTAAGGTACGACTCATACCATGAAGGTACAATCCATACTACGCGTTTTATGAGGATTCCCCTTTAAAAACAACTTTTCTTCATTTTTCCACGATTCATGGTATGACTCATAAGTCGATTCCACGAGTCGTAGGAAGGATTATAAAATCACTTGTGCACATGGCCCTTTAGTTTTAGGTATGGCTGCTAGTTACGACTCCTTGCAGTAAACCACGATCCGTACTAGGATTCGTACCTGGTGTTCTTTTCAAATTGGTCTTGAGACAGTTCCAACAAAAAATCCTATGAGTCGTAGTATCAAACCATGAGTCGTAGGAAGGCTTGTGAAGCCTTTCCCTCCTTCAATTTTTGTTTAGTTACAGGGAGTTATATTTTAAGTTTTAGGTACTCATAATTCTCCAAGTCTATGCATGTATTTTAACCCATTTTATAACTACTGATTCCTCCCCTTTTTATTCACTACCCATAACTCACATTTTGGCCATTTTTAATGCGCAAGTTCATCAGTTTCAAGTTCTTTTC
The DNA here is from genome assembly GCA_018107945.1 of Datura stramonium. NCBI lineage: Eukaryota > Viridiplantae > Streptophyta > Magnoliopsida > Solanales > Solanaceae > Datura > Datura stramonium. Next base: position 8,910 of record JACEIK010006511.1, read on the forward strand.
CAGTTGTTCATGGCTTAATCACACCCCTAGTCATTGTCTTTTTTGAATTTTTCAAGAAGTAACTAGGACACACAAGGGGTTTTAGCACCATTACATCAAGCATACAAGTTTTATCAAATTCAAAGAAATAAACTTACTTCGATTAGAAAATAGGAATTAGGTTTGGACGAGGCTTGATTGAGCACAAAATTGCTTGATTGATCCTTGATGCTTGAGTTGTGGGTGTGAGATAATCGTGGGTTCTGTTCGTGACATTGTTTATGAGTGCGTGGAGAATGGGTACGACTTATTTCAAGCTTAAATAGGGTATCAGGATGATTTGAAAATCTAGGCTGAGTCGGGTGTTTTTTTGAAAATTTTGACTCATCACGACTCGTACCACGAGTCATAGGACTCGTCCTTTGAACCCAAGACAAAGGGATTTGGAAGACTTACATGTGCACCTATGAGTACATCTTACGACTCGTACTATGTGAGTGCGGTTCGTACTATGTCTCGTAGGTCTTTTCCATTTATTGTTGTCCATGCCTTGCATAGTTCATAGCCACAATAGGTACTACGACTCGTACAATAGAGTTACGATTCGTAGGACCAACTGTACCCTAAATTCATGCACTAAAATACTCTCTGCTTCTCACTGCGACTCGTACTATGGTTCATACAACCCTATTACATATTGTATTGAGGCCCGTCGTATATACCTATTCTGCACATTTTATGCCACCTATTTTTTTCATGCACACTTGAACACATATTAGTTGATTAACATTGGTTGCCTCCTAACAAGTGCTTGATTTAACGTCGTAGCATGATGCTGGTGGTTTGGTTACTCAGAATTCACCAAACCACCAATTGGGTTGCCTCCCAAGAAGCGTCTGATTTAACGTCAAGACACAACGTAAGTCTCTTAACTACTCAGACTTCATCAAGGAAATCCGAATCATCTTCTATCACTGAGACATTCTATATTCTTTTTGTTTCTTCGGCAGACATTAAAGGTGACCTCTTTTTTATTTATTCTGAACTTTAATTGGCCATCCTCCACGTTTGTTAAGGCCCTCCAATTTGCAAGAAATGGTCACCACAGAATGATGGGGACCTCATAATCAACCTCGCAATCAAGGATCATGAAGTTTGCTGGGAATATGAATTTGTCAACTTTGACAAGCATATCAAATAGGATCCCCACAGGCTTCTTCATAGTACTGTCGGCCATCAGCAGCCGCATGGTAGTTGGTGTGGGTGCTCCCAAGCCACACTACTTAAACAAAGCCAATGGCATTAGATTGATGTTTTCTCCCAGATCATAGAGTGCGCTTGCAAACTTAGCATCGCCAATCATGCATGGAATAGTGAAAGCACCTGGATCTTCCCTTTTCTGGGCCAGGACCCGTGAAGCTATGGAACTGCAATGGTGTACATTATCAACGGGCTTAGAGCTCCTAGACCTCTTCTTCGTCACAAGGTCCTTCATAAACTTAGCATATCCTAGCATTTTTCCAATGCCTCAACCAGTGATATGTTCACAGATAATTGTTTGAGCATTGACAAGAATTTTTGAAACTTACCATTCTCCACTTTCTTCTTCATTCGTTTGGGGAAATGGTGGCAGTGGTCACGGGATAGCCTTGAAAATTTACATTGCTCCTTTTCAACTTCATGCCTTTTTTCACCAATTGGGACCTCAGGCAACTCAACATCCTCGTTATGTTCCTTCTTAGTGACATCGTCATCATCTTAATTCATTCTCTCTTTGTTCCTCTCAACTACAACCGATAGAGGGGGGTCAACCGTGGCCTTTCCACTCCTAGTCATCACATCCATACAGTGGCCATCATTTGGACTTTTTTGCTAGGTAGTGTACCCTTTTGTATAGGGTTCATGGATGCTGACAGTTGCCCTATCTCTGTTCTATCTTCTTGATAGCCATCGCATGTGACGCCACTCTCTGAGGCATGCTTGATATATCACCACGGATTTCCTTCAACCGATCATCTGTGGACCTCACCTTTTGCAGCATCTCAGCCATCATGCTCTCTAATTATGACTGTCCAGCTTCTCCCTCACATGCAATAGGGGGCACGTATACTCCAGCTCAATCATTGCAGTAGCAATCATTTCTTCTCAGTCTTCTTCGGGCTCATGACCTTGGCTCCTATCTCTATACCCATTCTAGTTATAGTTGTCTCTTTATTGGTTCCTACCTTGATTTCCAGAACCTTGGCTCCAAGTGTCTTGTCCAGACCCTTCGGCGTTGGCTCAAAAACCTTCCACCTGGTCATCCAAGAAGTTTGGCTCCTCCTCGGAATCTAAGTGATCTAGCCATGGCTCTTATCCTTGTGTCCCAACTGTATTCACCTTTATGGATCTAGCTCCCATGATGTGCTTAGTAAGCAAATCCAATGATGTGCGCGTATGACCTAACTCCTGGTCACGCTCTTCTTCTTTCCTGCATTGGTCTGCAGTCAAACCAACAACATATGTACCAGCCGCTATGTCTACCTCCCGAGTTTTCCATGCCCTATTTTTTTTGTCACCCTGTCAAGAATGGTAGCGGCTTGCTCCCAGGTGTGACACATCAGTGCTCCTCCCGCCACAGTGTCTGCTACAACTTTCGTACTATTGTTTAAGGACTTGTAAAAGATTTCCAACAAACTGTCATCTGGAATCTTATGGTTCGCGAACTTTGTCAACTTCTATTTGATCCTCAAGCTTCAGTTTTAAGTTGTTAGAAGTTGTAAATTTCTTCCTTGAGTTGAAGCATCCTAGAGGATGAAAAGAATCTTTCTAAGAAAGCCTGCTTCAGCTCCCTCCAATTGGTTATGGAGTCATTGGGAAACTCTGATAACCATAATGTGGCTTCCCCAGACAGAGAAAAGGGAAAAAGTCTGAGTCTGATGGAATCTTGGCTTACTCCAGGAGACCTATACGCCTTGCATATTACCACGAAGTTCATCAAGTGTAGGTTGGCATCATCAGTTGCATGACCACTGAACACCCCTTTCATGTTTAACAATTGAATCATGGTGCTCGTGACCCCAGCGGGCAGTGGTGGTGGTACAACTTCTCCAGTTGACCTGACTTCATCGATGTCTAGGTCCTCATCATCAAAGAACTAAGGGGCAAATCTATGACCTATGTTGCCACTACCATGTTGACCAGTGTTAATAACCTTATCTCTAGCATCCTTCGCATCCTAAAATGTCTCCTGCTGAGCTAGCTCGGCTTTCCTAGCTTCTTCAACTGTACGGGCCTCTCTCTGCTCCTAGTTGTCCATTCTACACAGTATTCATTCAGGTTTGGGATACAAAGGAATTAGGGGATTTCCTCTACTCTGAATGCTTGGAATTTACGAGCAACAACCTGGGGATATCAAAAATAAAAATAAAACGTAATTCAGGAAAGAACAACCAAAAGTTAATTACAAGCAATTAATCTAGTCATAGTCGTATTCCCCGACAATGGTGCCACTTTTTGATAAAGCTCAAACTTACACCTCCTGCTAAAGCATGAAGTGGATGTTGTCAATAAAGAACCCAACTAAGAGATTGGGGTCAAACCGACAGGGAATATGGAAGATCTAGACTAATGCCGGTAAGTGAACTCTTTGAGAAGTTATCTCTAAATTGGGGGGTTTTGAAAATAATAATAAAACAAAGTTATAACTATGAATGAAATCATGTTTTGAAAATAACTATGGTATGTGTTCCCCATGGGTTCCTAACTACTTTGGGTATACACATGTGATCAATCCCAACGCTTACTTGTAGAACTGATAACTAGGGTTCATCCAAACAACTGGTTCTTCCCTATTGGATGACTATACTCAATCATCAGGTTAGGTCTCATGAGCGATTTCAAACTAACTGTTATCAATATGTTCCAAATCTAACTCTCTTGCGACCAAAACTCAAGTTAATACAATGATCATCAAGATCAAGGCTTTATTGTAATTCTCTTTTCCTAATCTCTACCTCTCTAGGTTCAAGCATGTAAAGAATTCGGGCAAGTCCTAATGTTTTACACCATTTAGAAATGTTTAAGCATGAATTGAATACAATACATGCTTTTTGCATTGGTTTTGAATCACTTCTATGCAACCCTAGTTTTTTAATCCTCCATAGTTCTCCCAACCCTTAGTTGTTGTCACGATCTGAGTTTACACCCTAGTCATAACACGGGATAAGGAACCCCGAGAGGCTCCAAGTTAGCCCATGGCATAATCATACCATTACACTTAACAATAGAAATAGCTAACAAAAACATAATTAAGCGTAAGCTAACTGTAAAAGTCAAATTTAAATCTCAAAAGAAATAATCTAACAAAACTCTAATACTTAAACCGAATCTGTTTACACATGTCTGAAAGCCTCTACTAAACTGATGAGTTGTTGGGACAGGTATCCAACTAAGTCCTACTGTCTGGAAAAAATTGAAATATAACTGAAATAAGAAACATAGATCTCATCCCCGAGAGATGAGGATTCACCACAATTCACTGAGATAGAAAAGGAGTGTGTCTAACCACGAGGCTGGGTATGGAAACCTGAATCTATATCATGAAACGATATAGCCCATAAAGGCATGTGGTCGGTACTTGGAATGTACTGAGCATGCGGAAAACCTAAATAAACTAAAACATCCAAGTACATAAGAAGGAAATAAACTGAGTACATCAACGTATAACTGAATTAGAATGCGGTAACCCTTTCTGAGTTACATACACATATCGACATGAACTTTTATTTGGAACTCATATTCTTAAGCGTTATCAAACTCATGCATAAGGGTTATGTACTGAACATATAATGAAAGCTAAAGCTGAAACTGATATCATACACTGTACTAGTTGTCTTCTTATAACTGAGACTGCATTCTGCTATATCTGATTTAAATTGAAGTATGAACTATACCAAATTGAGCCAAGCTGATAACATTAACTAAGGGAGTCATTATCTTCTATGGAGAGTCTCTAACTAACTAAGAGAAGCATTCTCAGCTATTGAGAGTCGTTGACTGGCTAAGGGAAACATTCTCAGTTATGGAGAGTTCCAATCTGAACTAAGGGAAACATTCTTAGCTATGGAGAGTCCCTGACTGAACTAACAGAAACATTCTTAGCTATGGAGAGTCCCAACTGAACTAAGGGAAACATTCTTAGCTAGAGAGTCCCTGACTGTACTAAAACATGAAGAATACTGATCTAACATTATTTATCTGGTCTAAGCTAGTATAGTTAATCAGAGACATGAGCATTCACTGCTTTCATCATACTGCATTCGTTTAGAATTGATTAAAGCTACTTTATACTAGCAACAAGCCTAAAAGTATGAAGGGTCATTCTCATGCTTTATCATCATAATTCATATCATCATGGTACCAAATCATCAATTATCCACATATTTACGTTCATGAAACATCTATATGTTCAGATCATATTTTACACGTATCCACAATATCCAATCCCGAGTTCATAGCATATGACGTATATCTTAGATTCATGTAGGATCCATAGGCCCAATTAATACTTTAACATGTTATATTGATTCATATATTCCAGATTTATGGAAAGCCCATATATTCATTTCATACCCTGAATATGTGCAATGAGATCATGGTGGAAGTATATGAATATTTCATAAAAACCCATTTCGAAATTTACTCTAAATAACGGTGAAAATTTGATAATCATGCCATTACCATAGGTTCAACTCATACCAAAAGCATTTAAATCATAATCACAGTGAAAACATGCATATACTTCACATTAGTCAAAGCCCATAAGTTCTAATCATGTCTCAACATGTCTATTAGACCATATATTCTAGGTTTAAGGAAATTCATATGATCTGCATATACTTCAGACATGAATGCAAGTTCATAATAAGAGCATGTGAATAATTACAAAATTCCATTTGAAGTTCTAGGATATTTCATGGTGAAAATTCTAAAATCATGCATTTCTCATATCAGGTACAAAATTCACGGTGTTGAAGGTAATCCCATAGGCATACATAGTGGGTCTTAGAATTCATAGGAGATATATGAGAATTTATCCACAAAATAGAACACTAGATCATGCTTTGTAGAAAATCAAGGAAGTTGGATTTTTGTATCAAAATTTGGGACACAAGGATGGAAGGAGATCCTTGTTGAAGTCCCACATACCTTCTTCGAAGAAAAGCCCACTTGAACTTGAACCTTGAAGCCTTTGAAGAAAACCCTTGATGAATCCTTTAGTCTTGAGAGAGAGGAGGAAAAAGAGTTTGAGGGAATATCTTGAGGGATTAGACTAGAAAAACCCTTAAAAACGTCCCATACAATGCTCAAAATGACGCAGTTTAGGAGTTAGAAACATAGGATTTTATGAAAACACTCTCGGAAAACACAGAAAAAATCCACTTGCCAGTCCCCACGAGGCATTCCACGAGTCGTGGGGTTGGCAACGACTTATTGGGCCCTATCATGGAGTACACTAGACAATTTTCTCAGAATTCCCTTGAATTAGTTGACGACTAAATTCACGATTCGTTAGCTGTCTTAACGACTAGTGGCCACCTTTCGTTATTTCCACTTCTTGGAAGACCATTCTTGATCTCTAGCCTCTACCGGACTACCAACTTAATGAGTCTTCGCCTTCCTAATGACTCGTTGGGTCGTCCATTTCCACTGAAGCCCACGATTCCTGCTTCTCCTTCCCACGATTGTCCTGATGAGTCGTTACCTGACACGACAACTCGTCAGGTCGTCCGTGGTCACTGGACCTGCTGTACCTTCTGTCTGCTCCTCACGGGCCTAACCACGACCCATTATGTTACTAACGAGTCGTTATCCGACTTATTTTGAGGTAAATTTTTCCACTTCCCTGTTGATTCCTCCTTTAAAGTTTGGGGTCCGACCTTAAAAAACATTTGGGATGTTATAGTTGTGGAGGTTTTAGCCTCTCATAGCTGTAAGGTTATGAGATGCATTCATAGACAAACACATAATTAAATACTTACAGCAATAGTAGAGAGAGAAACTTCTTTGAATGTGCAAGAATAATCTAAAAAACAATTGATAAATAAATCAAGAATTGCTCCCAAGAAGTGTTAATCACACTAAAACTACTCAATTTTATGTTCTATATTGATTCTGTATTGATTCCTATGAAAATAAAACATAAAAGGTATTTTTATAGATATCATAAATCTTTTCCTAAGCTAACAGGGAGATTTTCCATAATTGGCACCGCCTGTGCCACGACTTATCATACGACCCATAGCAGGATTATACGAGTTGTAACTTCCTTTCGTACGTCCTTGGATTGCTGAAACTTTGGCTAAGTGTTGTGAGCTGCTACGACTTGTACCTCCTTCCTATGAGTCATACAATGCACCCCTGGCTTGGTTTTGAGAATTCTAAAATTGTTTCACGAGTGTTGTGGTATGACTTGTACCTTCTTTCCACGACTCGTATTGTCTATAGTGTATGAGTTCCACTAAGTCGTGAATAATCACTGGAGCTCATCATGACTCATGGTATGAGTCATATGAAAGTTCTACGACTCATGGGTTCCACCCATACAAAGAGGTTGCCTTGTGAAATTCTCTGAAGTTTTCCACGGCTGCAGTGACGGCTCGTACCATCCTAGTATGACTTGTACTGCGAGTCATATGTTTCCATTTTCTCTATTCAGCCTTCTAAAATTTATCATGGTTCTCAGTACGGCTCATACAATCTAGGTACAATTCGTACTAAGACTGGTACTTTGATTAATTTTATGCATTTTCAAGCTTCTTTTGCACATCTTTGCTCCAACACTTATTTCCTTGAAATCAAAGTAAAAGTGCCTTATATCCGTATAAAGATACCTAAGTCCATGTTATTTTCATAGTTTTAAGCGTCGAATGTGCTGTAAACTCACAGCACATCAGCTAGCCACGACTTATTTTGATGTTATCTTTGGCATGGATTGGCTACATGCATGTTATGCCTCAGTAAATTGGAACCCATGCGGTAGAGTTCCAATTTCCACGTGAGCCAGTCCTTGAGTGGAAGGGTAGTTCAGATTTTCCAGTAGGTCATTTCATTTCCTGACTTAAAGCTAGGAAGATGTCATAACCGAACATAGGCTCAAATAAAGATACGGGATAAAGAACCCCGAGAGGCTCCAAGTCGACCCATGGCATCAACATAACTTTTTTAAATGTGGAAATCTAACATATAACATATCAGAATTCTGAAAATCTGATAACATCGAATAACTGAATACATAACACAAGTCTGAAGCAGAATACATATTATGTCTGATAAGCCTCTACTACTGACGAGTTGATGGGACAAGACCCCAACTAACTCACTAAAGTCTGAAACTGAAAATACTGAAAGACAACTGAAACGAAGGGCCCTCGAAAGATGAGGACTCACCAAGTCTGGATGGAAAGTGCTAACAGTGATGATCTGGCTAACAGTGGGACTGAGCTTGAATATTCGTGCCTGTATCATGAAGTGATACAGCATAGAGTATGCGGTGAGTATGTGGAATATACCGAGTATGCAAGGTAACTAAAACCACTGAGTAAGTAAAATCAGTGATCATGCATAACACAAAACATTTCATTATAAGAGTCTGAGAATAGGGCTTGCATATTATTATTTGAAACATGACTTAAACATAACTGAATCGAATGACCTAAAGCTGAAAACTGATAATCATAGTAAAATTGAACATTGGGTCAAACCTATTGAAAACATAATATGATGACTGATGAACATGCATAACTGAAATCATGAGGAACAATAGGAGACTAGTCATATAACCGACATTACGACGATAGAGCTTACATTGTCTCGACTATTACACTCAAGTGGGCAGAGCCGTCCAAAGCCTTCCTAGGGATAAGGACACTACCATGGTATCAATATCAAGCTGAAGGCCCCCTGGGGGTAGAGGAAAGTGTCACGGGGGCATATTCCACACACTCTAGAGGTTGCTGCCTAAGCGTCTCACCCACTGTGCGGCAGTCAAGTCCACCTTCTCGACTCAGCCTATTTTTGACAATGCCAAATTTTGTACATAGAATTATTTTCGTGTGGCAGAATAAATTGAACACACATACATACGGGACAATCCCAACCTTTGTATTCATTTGAAAACAACACAAAGGACTCACTTGCATGACAACAACCTTCCACGACTTTCAATCCTAGGCAAAATCCACAAGTCAGATGCTGCCCACTACCATGTGAACGTCTAGCCTATAGCTTACCTAGTTCACCAACACTTAGTGAATTTATAGCCTTAATATTGCCTCGTTCACTACTTAGGCCTTAATGCCCTCTCGTAATTCATCTGAGGCAAAGTCTGTCATTCATAGACACATGCCAGCCTTGCCCATATACAACTAATGGCCTGCCGACAGTTGTCGCGGCCTAAGCATACAAAATCATACATGGCACAAGTGCCTACAAACGTGCAGATGACATCCCCATCTACTGAGGCTATTTGAATTTAAAATTATAATGCAAAATACAAGGAATGTGACGTAGCCC
>JACEIK010006511.1:24037-65028 GCA_018107945.1 Datura stramonium
GTTGGTTAGCACATATCTTCACATTTATATAAAATCACATGAAAATGTATTAGATAACTTAGACAACCCGACTAATTTAAGTTATAAAGCGTATCATGGGCATGATATTTTTGCCCGTGATCAGAATGGAGCAAAAAATGGTTACATAAGGAAACTGCCCAACTGCTTGTGCCATGTGTCGGCCTGCATACGCGGCAGCACATGCGCGCGCGCGCGTGAGCAGCCATGCGCGCCAACACCTTTCCACGCCCAATCTTGGCACCAAATGCCTGTCCTTCGTGCTAAGACCTCGGCCACATCACTTATGAGTTGCCCAGACGAAATGCCATTGTCGTGCCACTGACGACATGCCGACTACATTTTCCTTTGTCCATGCCATCTCCGTATTCCCTCGTGCCATTTCCTTGCTTTCTTCATGCCCTGTCTTGATTCTAATTTTCCATTCATATAGAAAAGCCTTGACACCAGCACTTGATCCAACAATGACACTTTCCACAAGCTAGTGTGCCACTGCCGATGCCCGTTTAGTGCCCAATGTCATGCCATTGAGCACCAATCTTCCACGCTTGCACACTTCGCGACTTGAATTAGCAATACCACCACATTTTTCCTACATGCTTGATTCAAACCGCACCTAGGCTAAGACAAAGTCAATCATGTCAACCCTTTGCCGCCATTGTGCCACATACCGAGTTCAAGAGTCAGGCCCCTTACAGAAAGTCACAAGAGAGGTCCCCAAATAATCTGAACATACCTACGTTGGCACATAGTTCTGAGGCATTGGATTGACTGACCCTTAGCCTACTCGGTGCTAGAAACTTCTCCCAAAAACATACATATGCTCTCAATCGTTTTTCAACAATATGAACCATCATCTAGGAACGAAGCTGAATCATATCATACATGCAGAGTCTAAAATCATAGCATGAGGAGCCTTGGGCTCAAACTATACCACAAACTAAAAAGAGTGGGAGTCTAGACTCCAAAACCATATGGCAAGCTAATAACATGAAATTTAGATAAATCATGAAACATACTTAATTATATGGTCTTTCCCAATGCTTAAACATGCTTGACATAGACTTGATCATTTAAAAACATGAACATGGACATGGGTAATTTTAAATCATACTTTCATCATATACATCTTATCATGCTTGAATACATATATCATAATTTCAAATTTCATGACCTTTCATGGTGTGGCATCATAATTTGTATAAACTTGAAAACATAATTCGTAATTGATAACATGTAAAATATGCCAATGAATGATAATTCAACATTAGAAATATGTATAGATCATACCCATGATTGATACATAGAAAATTCACATGTTGTGTTAAAACCCCATAGATCCATCAACTAGAATTTTCATGAAATCGAAGAGGGATTGGGCATGGGTGTGGATGAATACACCCATTCATAACCCTATATACCTGGGAGAAAGCTGATTTTACAACCCTCTTGAGAATCCAAAGGAATTTGGGAAAGAACTTGATGAATCTATGCTTGATCACCGTTAGGAGCTTCTAGGATTGCATGCATGGAGAGGAATAGGATTAGAATTTATTAACCCTCTTAAAACACATAGTTTAGGCCTCATTAACTTAGGAATTACGGAAAAGACCTTAAAATTTTTGAAGAGAAAAATGCACTACCAGTCCCAATGAGGGACTGGACGATTAGTGGCCTAAGGTATGAGTTGTGGCCTGCCTGTCGTTGTCATAACTGTTATTCCTCCACTCTACTAGTCACCACGAGCGACATCATTACTCGTGGTGTACCCTATTAATCATGGTGACAAACCATTAGGAGCACTGCCAAAAACCTTCAACCTTCAAGCCGACCACTGACCATGAGTGACATAACGACTCGTGGTCCTAACCATGACAAGTGATCTCTACCGTGATCATCCCTTTGACCAAATATCCAACTACATTCACCCTTCACTCCAAGAGTCACTTAATGATTCGTGGTGCACCTCATAGGTCACTGGACGACTCGTCCTATGACCTGGTGCAAAAAAATCCTGCTTTCTCCGTTTCAACCCCCGAGTCTGATCTTAAGGCTTTCGGGGTATTACAATATCTCCTCCTTGGGAAGATTCACCCTCGAATGTGGGTCAACATACTGAAAAGCTGAGAAATGCAACTGCCATATCAAATACTGAACATTTAAAGCTGAAAACTAACGGAGTGGCTGACTTCGGACTGAAATACATGACTGAACTAAATTCATGAATCACAGATTCATGCATATATTGACATGAAAAAAACTGGGTACATGATTTGAACATGAACATGAATAGAGTTCTAGGGTGAAAACTGATACCTCAAGCTAGAACTGAGGCGGCAGGGAATAGACGCAGGTATTTTATTATACCCCAAGAATTCAAAGATCGGACCCAGAAATTGAATCAAGAAAAAATTGGAAAATGGTTCTGCAGTTCCAATGGACGACTCGTGAGGAGACCCCACGAGTTGTCAAGTGACTCGTGGGAAGGCTTGGAGTGATCAAGGAATTGAGGTCCCCATGAGTGAAGTAATGAATCGTGGTCATCCACCACGAGTCATGATGTCAAACGTGGGGTGGAATTGTAATTTTTAAAGAAGGATTTGTCCAGTGTACTTAACGGATGGAACCCCACAAGTCATGGAAAGTCCCAACAACTCATGAGGTAAGTCGTGAGTAAGCATGTTGAAAATTATTGGGAATTAAGGCAGTGTACTTGACGGGAGATGACCACGAGTCGTGGTCACGGGGGACGAGTCTTTAATTCATCCATTAGGAGCCCCGACATACCAGCTATCCAGTGCACTAGATGAGTAACCCAACGAGTCGTTGGCCCAGGTAACGAGTCATCAGGTCGTCCGTTAAGACCCCCTGACAGTTATTTTCAGCGAATTTAATAAGGGCTTTTCCATAATTCCTACGTTCTAAGGCCCTATACTGCATCGTTTTAAGCTCATTTTAGTGGGTTTTTTAGCGGGGGAAAACCTATCCTAAGCCATTATTCTCATGTATATAAGTTTGAAGGTGTGAAGAGAAGGATCAAGGTGAAATCTCAAGGTTTCCAATTGGAATCTCAGCTGGGCAATTAGGGGGAGTTAGAATTCACCATTTCTAGGTATGTAAGGCCATGAGTGGGTGCTTTCTTCAACACCCATGTCAAATCCCTATCAAAATGTGATTAAATTATCTATGATCAAGTATGAGATTTTACCCAATTGCGTGATTTTTCAATCTCTATACATGGGTATGATTAGATTGAGTTTATATTGATGATTTACGAAGCTTGGGAGGATTCTAACTTCTTTTCCTTTTAAAAATTATTTTTCAAAATTTGAATCTAAAATGTCCATGGGTGAAGAGTTCATAAAAGAAGAGATTTATGATAAATGTGTGATGATGATGAAGTTGATGATGAAAAACATGTTTTTAAAACTACCCATGACTATGTTGATGTTTTAAAAATGAATTTCTTAGATCCAATTATGATAAAGCCTTGGAAGATGCCCAAATATTGATTTACAGTGATGATTTTCCCGACATAAGCTTACAACATGGTTTGAAGTGAATTTTCCCCAACTTTTATTATAAATTATAGCTTGTGGTATGTTGAGTAAATATTTCTACATGTAGCTTACAACATGATTTGGAGTAGATGCTCCCACCTATGATTGAGCTTATGGTATGTTTCGAAATAAAGTCTCCTATGTGCATGAATTCATAATTGATATGTATGTCATTGTTGAGATTAGTCAAGGGAAAATGTTGAGCTTCATATTCACATGATGTCTAGTCTATGCATGATTTCATTATGAGCTTTGTCAATATACAATGTTGAGCTTCGTTTCATACGATGCTGAGTTATGCATGATTTCATCTTAAGCTTCATTAAAGGACGATGTTGAGCTTCATTAAAGGACGATGTTGAGCTTCATCAATAGATGATGTTGAGCTTCGTTATATACGATATAGAGCATTGCATGTTTTTGGGAGAAGAGTCTAGCACCGAGCGGGTTAAGGGTGGACCACCCTATGCCGCAGAACTATGCGCCAATGTGGGTTGATATTTATTTATTGTTGGGACCTCCCTCGTGAGCTATCCCCGGAACGATTCGCCCTTCAGCTTGATATCAATATCATGGTATCGTACATCACCCTGGCAAGGTTATGGACGGCTCTACCCACTTGATTGTGATAGTGGGGACCACGTAAGCTCTATCTTGGTATGTCGGTTAAATGATGAGTCTCCCACTATCTATATCATTCATATTTACATAATCATTCCTCATGAAGACTACTTATGCTTGCATGTTGAAGAAGTAAGGTTTGACTCAATATCCAAATTTTGATATAAATATTATGTTTCAGCTTTGAGTCATTCGAGTTAGTCATGATGTTCTAAATCCATGCATGATCATGTTGTGATAAGAGTACGATTCCAGAATGAATGCATGCAGTCTCTTTCTTATACTTCACAGTTTTGATATGTATTATTTGATTTAAATGATTTATATTACTTTCGCGGTTTTAGTTACCTTGCATACTCTGTACATTCCACATACTGACCACATACTTACAATGCTACATCATTTCATGATGCAGGATCCGGTTCTTAGGTTCAGCCGCGTGTGTAGTCAGTTATCAGAGTTAGCACCTACTTGTTTGGTGAGTCCTCACCTTTAGAGGACTAGATTTTCAATTATGTTCGATGTATTTTCAGTTTCATTATTGTTGAGCTAGTTGGGGGTGTTGCCCCATCAGCTTATCCAGATTAGAGGCTTATCAAACTTCGACATGTATTCATCTTAAGATATTCATTCCGTGCTTTTATTAAGTTTGACTTCTGCTGAGTTTATAATTATGTTTTCTTCCTATTATTGAATGATTTAATTGAATTCTTATGCCATGGGTTGACTTGGGGCCTCTCGGGGTCCCTCGTCCCGTGTATACGATCTGGGCCTTCGTTCGATTCGTGACATATTAGCCATCATATTTGCTTCGGCTTCCCATGTAGCTCCCTCAACATGTTGATTTCTCCACAATACCTTTACTGAAGCTACTTCTTTGTTCCTTAGATTCCGAACTTGATGATCAAGTATTTCCACTAGAACCTCCTCAAAGCTAAGGCTATCCTTCATGCCTACATTCTCCACCGGAACAACCTAAGTCGGAGCACCCAAGCACTTCTTTAAGAGCGTTACATGGAAAGCGGGATGAACTGAAGCTAATTCTGAGGGAAACTAAAACTCATATGCCACCTTGCCAATCCATCTCACAATCTAGTACAGGCCATCATAACGGGGACTAAGTTTTCCTTTCATTCCGAACATCACTACTCCATTCATGGGAGATACCTTCAGAAATATCCAATCATCAACTTCAAACTAAAGGACTTTTGACGACTCTGAGCTGTTTTCAACCATTCCCATATAAGCTAAACCTTCTTCATAGCCTCATAAATCGAATCTTCTCCTATCAAAGTAGCTTCACCGACCTCAACCATCCAATAGGTGATCTATACCTCCACCCATAGAGAGCCTCAGACGGATCCATCTTAATGTTAATATGGTAGCTATTTTTATATGCAAACTAGATGAGAGGTAAATGATCATCCAAAATACCTTTGAAATCAATCACACACGCTCACAATATATCCTCAAGAGTCTGAATGGTCCGCTCGCCCTAACCATCTATTTGTGAGTGAAATGTTGTGCTAAGCTTAACCTGAGTACCAAGTCCCTTCTAAAATGATCTCCAAAGCTAGGAGGTAAACTGAGTACCTCTATCCGATATTATAGACAAGGGCACTCCATGCCACCGAACAAGATCCCGAATGTATAACATAGCATAATCCTCCGCTGAGTTGGTAGTTTTGACCGGTAGGAAATAAGTTGCCTTAGTCAACCTGTCTACAACCACCCAAATAGAGTCATACTGTTGACGAGTGTGAGGCAACCCAGTAATGAAGTCCATATTGATTTCCTCCCACTTGTAAGTAGGGATACTAATATCTAGAAGCATACCTCCAAGTCTTTTATGCTCAACCTTCACCTGTTGACAATTTGGACACTTAGCCACAAAGTCTGCTATGTCCTTCTTCATTCCATTCCACCAATAGATTTCTCGTAGGTCGTGGTACATCTTTGTGGCACCTAGATTTATAGAATATTTTGAACCATGAGCCTTTTGCATCATTCTATCTCTCAAATCATCGACTGTCGGTACACACAACTGACCCTGATATCGCAACACACCATCAACCCCTTGGGAGAAGACCTCCACCTTTTGATTCTGAATGGATTCCTTCAACTTCACTAAACTAGGATCCTCATCTTATCTAGCTTTGACCTCGGTCACCAAGGAAGAATATGATCCATTCTAAACAAATATTCCACCATCTATCAAGTCAATAAGACAAACTCCAACCATGAAAGCCGATGCACATCCTTCACTAACTCTTTCCTCTCCTCATTTACATGGAATACACTCTCCATAGATAGCCTGCTAAGAGTGTCTTCCACCACATTTGCCTTACCCGGATGATAAAGGGCACTCATATCATAATCCTTAAGAAGCTCCAACCACCTTCTTTGACGTAGATTTAGATCCTTCTCGGTGAACACATATTGTAGGCTTTTGTGGTTTGTAAAGACATCCACATAGACCTCGTACATATAGTGTCTTCAAATCTTTAAGGAAAATACTACCACTGCCAACTCGAGGTCATGAGTCAGATAGTTCTTTTCATGGACCTTTAACTTCCTGGAAGCATAGACTATAAGTTTACCGTGCTGCATGATTACACAACAAAGACCGATCCACGAAGCATCACAATATACCACAAAGCCATCGGTGCCCTCATGTAGGGTCAACACTTGTACTGAGGTGAGTCGAGTCTTCAACTCTTGGAAGCTCTTATCACAATCCTCTGACCATTGAAACTTCACGCTCTTATGGGTCAACTTAGTAAATGGTGCTACAATAGATAAAAACCCTTCAACAAACCTCCGATAGTAACCAACTAAACCCAAGAAACTCTTGATATCTGAAGGACTAACTGGTCTAAGCAAATTCTTCACCGTGTCTATCTTTTGAGAGTCAACTTGTACATCCTCGCTTGACACCACATTATCCAAAAATTCCACTTAGTTTAACCAAAACTCACACTTTCTAAACTTAGCATACAACTGGAGATCCTTAAGAGTCTGTAGAACCACCCTTAAATGAGCGGCATGCTCCTCTACGCTCCGAGAATATATGAGAATATCGTCTATGAACATGATCACGAGCATATCAAAATATGGTTTGAACACCCCGTTCATCAAATCTATAAAAGCTTCAGGAGAAGTTTTTAGTCCAAAAGACATAACTACAACTCATAGTGACCATACCGAATCCTGAAGGTTGTCTTCTAATAACGCTCAAACCACACCTCTTACTGAAGTGAGAAGCGGACGTTGCCAATAAAGAACCAAAGTAGAGGTTGGGGTCGATCCCACAGGGAATATAGAAGGATGTAGAAGAATGCTAGTTCTTAAGCTTTTTAGTTAATTACTTCCTAAGAGGGGGGAATTGTAAAATTAATAAGTAACAATGCTGAAAAATTGATGGTTGTTTCCAAATTAATGCAATTAACAAGAGTAAGTGTTCCCCATGGATCTTTAACTACTTCGGGTTTTACACTAGTGATTAATCCCAATAATTTACTTATAGAACTGATAACTTTGGTTCATTTAAACGAACGACCAGTCCCTATTGAATGACTATACTCAATTACTCGATCAAGTCTCATGAGCGATTGCAATTTAACCGTTATCACTAAGTTCTAGATATAACTATCCTGCAACCACATCTCAAGTTAATACAATGATTATAAACATCAAGGCTCCGTTGTAATTCTGTTTTTCTAATGTCTACCTCTTTGATCAAAGAAAGTAAAGAATTCAGACACTTCCTAACATTGCGCACCATTAAGAATCATTAAAGATGAAGAGAATACAATACAAGCGTTTAGTATTGGTTTAGAATCACGTCGTGCAAACCCTAGTTTGTTAATTCACCATGTTTCCCACAACCTTAGTTGTGGTAGTTTTAGCCTATCATGTTTATAAGTAAATTAATAGAATTCATAAATAAAAACAAAAANAATAGAATTCATAAATAAAAACAAAAATTAATACTTACAACAATGATAGGAAGAACCTTCACTTGATTAATGCAAAATGCGGAAGAACTTTACAATCGTCTCAAATTATGTCTTCTCAATTTATTGTAAACTAAAGAAACTCCAAGACTAAAAGAAACCTTCTCTAAAACTTCTTTCTTCACAACTTCAAGACTTTTGAACTTAGTTATTACATGAAAATAGAAGGGTATTTATAGTAGTTTGATGTTTTCCTTCTTCCTTGATGAATTTGGCTTGGGATTTTAAAGTTCCTTTTTCCTAGTTAAAGTGGGAAGTCAATTTTGGCCGTTTGTTACACCTTGCTGCGTCGCCCTTGTAAATGTCGTGTCCTGGCGGTGCGTCACACGCCTTGTCGCGCGGGGAGTGTGCTGTTGCACGCCTGCCAACACGCTGGAGATGGCCTGTGTCGCGCCTACCAACATGCAGGGTAGCTGGGCACCTCGCGCCTAGCATTGTGCCAGCCTTGCTGCTCCTCGCGTCTGGCATAGCACGCATGATGCTACCGCGTCGTGCCGCTATTGCGCTGATGGCCTTGTGCCTCGCGCATGGCAGTGCCTCCATGTGCTGAACTTCATTCCTTGAATCATTTACTCCAATTTCTTCACATATATTCCAACAACCATAAATGCACCCAAATCCATCATTTTAAGCCCTAAAAACATCTAATCATGTATGTTATCCATTTTCACAAATATATAACATAAACACATGAAAACACACACAATTTATTCTCAAAACATAGTAAAGTACGTGAAAAATATGTCTATGAAGTGCGTAAATACGCCCTTCATCAACACCCCACTCTTAAACTATTGTTCGTCCTCGAATAATCGACTACTTCCCCTCTAACAATTAAGCACAAAATTCATCCTACAAACAGGTCTACTTACACTCAGGATCATAAGACAAATCAATAAAGCTCAAATAATTCACTTTCATGCATATAGGATCAACATTAGAAAGTCAAAGTTTGAAATCACTTAGCTTTTGAAACTAACTCATCAAGACATATTTTGGGCCAACATGAATTATATGAAGTTTTAGCAATCAAGATTAAACCAAAGTCTCACCATTGTGCCCCTCACAATTTTGAGAGATGCCCTTTCACACACAAGATATAGGTCAATATAAACTTGGGCATAAATAAAACATTTTCCGCTCACTCTCCAAAGAACTCAACATGCATGAGAAAGACGACCCATAGGATTTCCCTTAGTGTAATATTCCGCTCATATAGAATTATGAATCAAGGATCAATTAGGATTTTAATTTTGTTTTAATGTAGGCTAAGGGACAGGTAGGAACTATTTGGCCAAGATAGTGACTAAGCTCCCTAAACACTTTAATACTTCACAACACTTTGATTTTTTAAGCACATTCTTCAATATCAAAATTTTCTCCTTATACCTCCTTTTATTTTTAAAATTTTCAACTTAGGTGACTAGTGGGGATTTTTCTTTTCATCAAGCTCATTCACACATAATTCTTTTCTTTTCTTTTCATTTCTTCCGTTCCCACCCTTTACACACCCCTACTTTAACCACACTTAAGCATTTTTCTTATGTTGAGGTTTACAATATCCGAGGAAGGATCAGCGCCAAAACAAGTTCATTGTAAACAAATACGTACAGTTAATCGGTAAATCATGAATTTTTTCATCTTCAATTTTTCAAAGCTCTTTCTTCTTTTTATTTTCCCACTAAAAATCACCCTCCTTATTTAGCAAAATTTCACCTTTTTCTTTTCTTTCAATTCACCACACTTTTTAGCTTTTCCCTTCACTTCTCCAATTATGCTCCTTTCCTACAAAATTTTTCATTAAAGTGCTCTAGGAGTCATTTGGATCAAATACAAGTCAATAGAACAAAAATGGATTTAAGCTTGTAATATGGCTATCAAAAGAATAGGCTAAGGCTCAACATAGCTAACTAGGATAATTACAATCAAGGTAGGTAAAATAGGATAAAAATAGGGCTATCAAAAAAATGTCTATATCACTTCCTAAATCCGTCATTCATATTTCGCTTTGCTTACACACCGGGCAAATTCTAGACATCAATTTACAAGCATGGAGCATACTAAAAATTATTCCTCACACATTGGTACAAGATGGTTTAACAATGGAAATCAATATCATATAAACACATATATCCATATTGAATTGCATAACATAATTAAGCCCATTTTTTCAAGTACAAGAGTCAATTTCAAAAAGACTAGGTGTTTCTACCTTTTTCATGCATTTTTGCATGAATTTAATAAAGTATCAATGATACCAAAAGTGAAGCACCTAGCATTCGTAGGGTCTAAGTTTTTCTTCTTTCTAATGACTAATTTACCTTTAAGACAGTCGTCATCCATCCATCATCGGGCAAAGTCATGACTCAATGACTTTAAAAAATAAAAAAATCTAAAAAAAATTCTAGACTCTCTAGTCGGTTCTAAGGGACTATCCACCGAAAAAGTACCGAAAACAAAAACCAGAGGAAGCCAAAATAAAAAAAAACTAAAAAAATACTACAAACTAACAAGCATGCATGATAAATCATAAATAAAAAAACTAGGCCTACTATGTGCAAATTTAGCAATTAAGGCATGTATGGTAATATGATGTTCACTTCTCCCACCCCACACTTAATTGGTTACACTATCCCTAGTGCTAAAACAAATAAGCATAAAGTAATAGAGTGCAAGAAGAACTCCCTGGGCCTCCACTCCTTATCATCTGTGGGGGTAAGAACAACTTCCCCAATCTATGTATTTCATGCTCAAATTGTTTTGTTAAAAATTATGAGCTATCACCTGCACACTTCAACAAACACATAAAAGTGAAAAATTTATCTTGGGTTGCCTCCAAAGTAGCTACTAATTAAACATCACGGCACGATACAGGTATCTTGATTACTAAAACATCATCAAGATACCTGTTGAGACCCTGGTCACATCCTTGCCGCTTGTTTTACCACGCTAACCTGTGACACTTCAGAACATAAAATAAAAAAATTAGGAAATAAAGACTAAAAGTTAAAAAAAACAATTAATCTAATCCTAAGTCATATTACCCAGAAACGACGCCACTTTTTGATAATGCTCAAACCACACCTCTTACTGAACTGAGAAGCGGATGTTGTCAATAAAGAACCCAACTAGAGGTTGGGGTCGATCCCAAAGAGAATATGGAAGGATGTAGAAGAATGCTAGTGCTTAACCTTTTAAGTTAATTATATCCTAAGAGGGGGGATTTGTTAAATTAATAAGTAACAATGTTGAAAATTTGATGGTTGTTTCCAAATTAATGCAATTAACTAAGGTAAGTGTTCCCCATGGATCCTTAACTACTTCGGGTTTTACACTAGTGATTTATCCCAATACTTTACTTGTAGAACTAATAACTTAGGTTTATTCAAACGACCAACCAGTCTCTATTGAATTACTATACTCAATTACTCGACCAAGTCTCATTAGCGATTGCAATTTAACCGTTATCATTAAGTTCCATATATAACTATCCTGCGATCACAACTCAAGTTAATACAATGATTAGCAAAATCAAGGCTCCGTTGTAATTCTCTTTTCCTAATCTCTACCTCTTCGACCAAAGCAAGTAAAGAATTCGGGCACTTCCTAACGTTGCACACCGTTAGAAGTCGTTAAAAATGAAGAGAATACAATACAAGTATTTAGTATTAGTATAAAATCACGTCGTGCAAACCCTAGTTTTTGAATTCACCATGGTTCCCACAAACCTAGTTGTGGTAGTTTTAGCCTATCATGTTTATAAGTAAATTAATAGAATTTATAAATAAAATCAAAAATTAATACTTACAACAATGATAGGAAGAACCTTCACTTGATTAATACAAAATTTGGAAGAACAACTTTACAATTGCTTAAAAATATGGCTTCTCAAATTTATTGTAAACTAAAGAAACTCCAAGACTAAAAAAACCTTCTCTAAAACTTATGTCTTCAAAACTTCAAGACTTTCGAACTTAGCTATTACATGAAAATAGAAGGGTATTTACAGTAGTTTGATGTTTTCCTTCTTACTTGATGAATTTGGCTTGGGATTTTAAAGTTCCTTTTCCTAGTTGAGGTGGGAAGTCAATTTTGCCCATTTGTCACACCTTGCCGCGTCGCCCTTGTCAATGACGTGTCCTAGTGCCGTGTTGCATGCCTTGTCGCGCAGGGAGTGTGCTGCTACGCGCCTGCCAAAATGCTGGAGATGGCCTGTGTCGCGCCGCCCACGCACAGGGGAGTTGGGCGCCTCGCGCCTGGCATTGTTCCAGCCTTGCTGCGCCTCGCGCCTGGCATAATGCTCATTATGTTGCCGCACCGCGCCACTCCTGCTGTTGCACTGATGGCCTTGTGCCTCGCACATGGAAGTGCATCCATGTGCTGAACTTCATTCCTTGAATCATTTACTCCAATTTCTTCACATATATTCCTAATGCCTTAAATACACCCAAATCCACTATTTTAAGCTCTAAAAACATCTAATCGCGTGTGTTATCCATTTTCACAAATATATAACATAAACACATGAAAACACACATAATTTATTCTTAAAACATAGTAAAGTATGGGCAAAATATGTCTATGATGCGTGTAAATACGCCCTTCATCATCTTCGGAATGTCACTCTCCTGAATTCTAAGCTGATGGTATCCGGATTTGAGATCTATCTTTGAAAAGCACTTAGCACCCTGTAGCTGGTAAAAAATTATCAATCTTGGGGAGAGGATACCTGTTCTCGATTGTAACCTTTTTCAATTGGCGATAATCAATGCACATCCGAAGGGAACCATCCTTCTTTCGGAAAAAGAGCACTGATGCACCTTACGGGGATTTGCTAGGTCTTATGAAACCTTTGTCTAAGTGATCTTTCAACTGCTCCATCAGCTCCTTTAGCTCAGATGGATCCATTCTATAAGGAGGAATAGATATAGGTTGCATATTGGGAAGAAGGTCAATACCAAAATCGATCTCCCGTTCGGGAGGAACTCCTAGTAAATCATCTAGAAACACTTTTGGATATTCGCACACTATTGGAACTGACTGGATAGTCAGGGTTTTGGATACAGTATCCTCAACCCTAACTATATGGTACACATAAGCCTTAGAAATCATCTCTCTGGCCTTAATATAGGAAATGAATCGACCTATAGGCACAGCAAAACTACCCTTCCACCCTAGGACTGGCTCACCCGAAAATCGAAACTCTACCGCACGGGTTCTACAATTTACTGAGGCATAACATGCATGTAGAAAATCCATGCCAAATATAACATCAAAATTTGTCATGGCTAGCTCTACTAAATCTTCTTGATGTGAATTTTCTGATGGTCTATGATAGGGAAATTTTTATATACCCGTCGAGCTATAACTGAATCACCAACTGGAGTAGAGACTGAGAAGGGTTCTAATAGGATTTTTGAAATGACTCTGAAAGTACTAGCAACATAGGGCATAACAAAATATAAAGTATCCCTTGGATCTAATAATGCATATACACAACGTAGAATACTCATAACAAACCAGTGACTACATCTTGAGAGACTTCCTACTCTTGACAAGATCCGAGGGCATAGAATCTATTTTGACGCTGACCACCACCCACATTAGTGGATACACCCTGTTGAGCTGTGAGTGATGGTGGGGCTACTGAACTAGTGGCTGGGCCTCAACCACTATCATGGCACTGTCTGGCTGCTGGACAATCTCTGAGCATATGTTTGGGCTTCCCACACACAAAACAAGCACTTGAACCGGCTAAACACTGGCCTGTGTGCCTCCAGCCACACCTATCACAAGTTGGAATGCTGGGCTCCACAGATCTGCTCCCCTGACCTCTTGAGCCTGACATTTTTCCCCTTTTGTCGCGCCTAGATATAGATGGCACACTTGTTGCTGACGGTGCTGGGGCTGAAGATCTTTGGTGGGACTATTGACGGTGCCCACCATTAGGTCTCTATTAGGAGAATCCGAAGCTATCAGTCCTGACCCTCTTTGCCTCTCTCTCCCTCTCACTCACGTGTACCGCCTCTATCTGTTGGGCGTATAAAACTATCTAGGGAAAGTCAATGTCCTAAAGGAGTAATGCGGTCCAGGAATCTTTGAATAAATAGTCTGCTATCCCATGCACGAACTGACTCACTCGGGATCTCTGACCTACCACCATCTCAGGTGCATACTTGGACAAGTGAGTGAACTCTAAAGCATACTCCTAGACTATTATCTTACCTTGCTTTAGGTTTACAAACTCAGCTGCTTTAATCCCCCTCATCTAACAAGGGAAGAACCGATCCAGAAATGCAGTATGTAACTCATACCAACCAATAGTGCCTGGTCCAATTGGCTTGCTATCCTTCCATTGCTTGAACAATATGTCTGCAACCCCTTTCAACTAATATGAGGCTATATCTACGCACTCCTCCCCAGTCACCCCCATGATCTGGGTGATCTTCAGAACTTTATGAATAAACTCATGTGGATCCTCGTCCACCTTTGACCTAAGGAATATTAGAGGGTTCATCGTTAGAAAATCTCTAACTCTAAGCGCTGCCGCATTCCCAATATGAGGGACATGTGCTACCGCCTGTTGGTTGACTTGGGTGGTCAAATCCTGAGCTAGTATCTAAATGGTTGCCCTAAACTCTGCGTGAGCAACCTATTCGGGTACATGCTCCTCGAGGGCTGGTGGGGCCTGCTGGTGCGTTTCCTTTCTCTTGGCCATTTCCATTTACATTTCTTCTTCCATTAACTCGGCAAGAAGGCATGATTCTGCAAATGTGTATAGAACGACTTAGAAGGATAGAGAGAAATTTCATCGCACGACTTAGATTATGAAAGAAGGAAACATTTCATAAAATGTTTCATAGCCTCTTCATCATAAGTGTGGCGCACTTCACACCCATGAAGAAGGCTCTATTTAATGCGTCTTTCAAACACCCTAGGACACTTCAAAACCTAAGGCTTTGATATCAAGTTTTTCATGATCTGAACATAGGCCCGAATCGAGACACGGGACAAAGAACCCCGAGAGGCTCCAAGTTGTCCCATGGCATAAACATAACATCTAAGCTCAACATTTTTAAATGTGGAAATCTAACATATAACATAGCGGAAGTATGAAAATATGATAACATCGAATAACTAGATACATAACACAAGTTTGAAGCTGAATACCTGCTATGTCTGATAAGCCTCTACTACTGACGAGTTGATGGGACAAGACCCCAACTAACTCACTAAAGTATGAAATTAGAGATACTGAAATACAATTGAAAAGAAGTGCCCTCGAAAGATGAGGATTCACCAACTCTGGTTGGAAAGTGTTAACATTGAGGATCTAGCTAACGATAGGATTGAGCCTGAATATGGAATGTACTGAGTATACAAGGTAAGTAAAACCGCTGAGTTAGTAAAATCAGTGATCATGCATAACATAAAATATTTCATCATAAGAGTCTGAGAATAGGGCTTGAATGCTATTATCTGAAACATGACTTAAACATAACTAAATATCATAACTGAATCGAATGACCCAAAGCTGAAAACTGATAATCATAGTAAAACTGAACATTGTGTCAAACCTTCTGAAAAAATAATATCTTGATTGATGAACATGCATAACTGAAATCATGAGGAACAATGGGAGACTCGTCATATAACTGACATTACCATGATAGAGCTTATGTGGTCCCGACTATTACACTCAAATGGGCAGAGCCGTCCAAAGCCTTTCCAGGGCTAAGGACGCTACCATGATATCGATATCAAGCTAAAGTCCCCTTGGCGCCATGGGAAACTCACAAGGGAGGTCCCCAAATAATCTGAACATACCTAAGCTGGCATGTAGTTTTGAGGCATAGGGTTTACTGACCCTTAGTCTACTCGATGCTAGACGCTACTCCCAAAAACATGAATATGTTCTCCATCGTTTTTCAACGAAAATGAACGATCATCTAGTGACAAAGCTGAATCATATCATACATGTATAGAATGAAATCGTAACATGAAGCGCCTTGGGCTCAAAACATCCCACAAGATGAAAACAGTGGGAGTCTAGACTCCAAAACCATGTGGTAAACTAAAAACATGAAATTTAGATAAATAATGAAATATACTTGATCATATGGATTTTCCCAATGCTTGAACATGCTTTAAATAGACTTGATCATTCAAAAACATTAACATGGACATGGGTAATTCGAAATCATACTTTCTTCATATACATCTCATCATGCTTAAATACATATATCATAATCTAAACTTCCATGAACTTCCATGGGTGGGCATTATAATTTTTAAAAACTTGAAAACATAATTCGTAATTGATAACATTGTAAAATATGCCCATGAATCATAATTCAAAATTAGAAACATGTACAGATCATACCAATGATTGATACTTAGAGAATTCAAATGTTGGGTTTAAACCCCATAGATTCATCAGCTAGAATTTTTATGAAATTAAAGAGATATTGGGCATGGGTGTGGATGAATACACCCATTCATAACCCTACATACCTGGGAGATAGCTAATTTTACAACCCTCTTGAGAACCCAAAGGAATTTGGGGAAGAACTTGATGAATCTAAGCTTGATCACCCTTAGGAGCTTCTAGGATTTCATGCATGGAGAGGAATAGGCTAAAAATGAATTAACCCTATTGAAACACACTTATCTAAGTTTAAAATGACGTATTTTAGGCCTTAGGAACGTAGGAATTACAGAAAAGACCTTAATAAATTCGAAGGAATAACTACCAGTCCCAACGAGGGACTGGACGATTTGTGGCCTGAGGGATGAGTCGTGGCTTGTTGTCATTTCCATCACTGGTATTCCTCCACTCTACTAGTCACCATGAGGGACATCATGACTCATGGTGTACCCTACAACTACTGGTGATAAAACATTAGGAGCACTACTAAAAACCTTCAACCTTCAAGCCAACCCCTGACCACGAGTGACTTAATGATTCGTGGTCTTGACCATGACTCGTGGTATCTCCCGTGGTCCACCCCTTGACCAAATATCCATCCAAGCTGACCTTTAACTCCACGAGACACCTAAAGACTTATGGTGCACCTCACGGGTCACTGGACGACTCGTCCTGTGACTTGGTGCAAAAAAATCCTACTTTCTTTGTTACAAACCTTGGGTCTAATCTTAGGGCTTTTGGGGTATTACAGTAGATGATCTTTAAAGGTTGCATGTACCATCTAGTTAGGGTTAAGTATACTATGCCAGAAACCCCGACTATCTAGTCAGTTACTGTAGTGTGTGAATATCCAGAAGTGTTCCCAAATGATTTATTGAGAATTCCTCCCGAGTGAGAGATCCATTTTGGTATTGACGTTCTTCCCGATATGCAGCATATATCCATTCCTCATTATATAATGTCCCTAGCCGAGTTAAAGGAGTTGAAGGATCAATTGAAGGACCTCTAAGACAAGAGCTTCATCATACCTAGTAAATCCCCGTGGGGTGCATCAATACTCTTTATATGAAAGAAGGATGGTTCCCTTCAGATGTTCATTGATTATCAGTAATTGAAAAAGGTTACAATAAAAAACAGGTATCCTCTGCCCATGATTGATGATTTGTTTGACTAGCTTCAGGGTGCTAGTGCTTTTCAAAGATAGACCTCAGATACGGATACCATCAGCTCAGGGTTCGAGAGAGTGACATTCTGAAGACAGCCTTTAGGACTCGATATGGTCATTATGAGTTTGTAGTTATGTCATTTAGGCTAATGAATGCTCCTGTAGCTTTATGGATTTGATGAACAGGGTGTTCAAGACATATTTGGATATGTACGTTGATCCAGGGTCTACTTTGTCCTACGTTACCCCATTTGTGGCTCGGAAGTTCAGTGTTGCACTATAATTGCTTCAGCAGCCCTTCTCAGTATCTACAGCCGTCGGTGACTCCATTATAGCTAGCAAGATTTATCGAGGGTGTACCGTAGAGGTTGCTGATCGTCAGACCACGATCGTCGGACCACAGATCCGTAGAACTAGAGATGATTGATTTTGATGCCATTATGGGTATGGATCAAGTTGGTGCCATACTATGCCAACGTAGAATGTTGGACCAAGACTCGCCCGATTCCACTTTCCAATGGAGGCAAAGACGAATGGAAGTGGAGAAGATGTAGCCTATGCCAAAGGTAGGTTTATTTCTACCTTCAAAGTGAGGAAGTTGAGAGCTAAGAGATCCATTTACCACCTTGTCGAGTTTAGGATGTTCCGTAGAGCCTCCGACTCTTCAAATGCTCCAATGGTGAATGAATTCCCGACATACCTGCATTTAGCTACCCGGGCATTCCCGTAAAAGGGAAATAGATTTTTGAAATCGATTTACAACAGCACTCACCCATATCAATTCCTCCTGTTGTATGGCTCCTGCTAAACTCATAGAGTTAAAGGGAGTAGCCGAAAAGATCTGTTAGATAAGGGCTTTATCAGCAGAAAGATTTCCCTTATGGTGCACCGCTCTATTTGTGAGAAAGAAGGATGGCCGCCTCCGCATGTATAGAATACCGACGTTGAATAAGGTTAAGCGTTTAAGAATAAGTATCCGCTTCCTTAATAGATGGGATGTTTTATCGCCATGTGGGGCCGATATTTCTCCAAGATTGACTTATCATCCAATAACACGTTCAAGTCCGGGAAAGAGACATTCCCAAGATAGCCTTCAGACTAGATATAGCCATTTTGAGTTTCTATTCATGTCCTTTGGGCCGACGTAATGCTCCTAAAGCGCATTTATGGACCCGATGAACAAGATCTTCTGCACCTCATACCTTGACCTATTCGCATAGTGTTTATCGATGATATTCTGTATTCTTGCTTAGAGTGCGTAACACTGTACTCATTTACGTACAGTAATTCAGATTCTCGTGTAACGCGCTGTAAGCCAAGATCTCCAAATGTGAATTCCGCCGAACTCCGTAGCTTTGGGCATATTGTGCTCTGATATCGTATATAGGTAGACACACGTAAAATAGAAGTGGGGCCAAAACATGGCCTGCACCTACCACTCCGACCGAAGCCTCAGCTTTCCGGGGATTAAAGGTGATGTCTGGGTGAAGACGGCCGAGGGATTCTCCACTACAGCGCACTCCGACCAAGCCACTGAGAAGCAAGAGTTCCAAAGGACTGAGGCGTGTGGACAGAGTTTCCAAGAATTGAAAGACAGATTGACCTCCGCCCCTAGTATTAGCATTGCAAGGTACAGAGGGTTATGCAATTTATTGTGATGGTTCGTATTGGGTTGGGATGTGTGTTGATGCAACACGGTAAAATGATCGCTTATGCTCTGCATGAACAGGAAACACGAAAAGAATTATCATACCCATGACCTAGAACTAGCCGCGGTAATCCACAATCTTAAAGATATGGAGACATTATTTATATGGTGTCCATGTGATATTTTCACCGACTATAAGATCCTACAATATATCTTCACTTAGAGGGAGATGAATTTTCAATGAAAGTGTCACTTGTTGGAGTTATTGAAAGATTGTGATATGAACATTCTCGTATCATTCTAGAAAGGCCAACGTAGCAGCGTATGCCCTCACTGCAAATCTATGGGGAGTTTGGCGTAATTGTAGCGAAAGCAAATGGGAGTTGGCCGTAGAAATACACCACCAGCCGCTTAGCCGCTCGTAGCGTAATGCAGGACAACAGAGTGGTAATCTCGTAACACCGGTGTCGCTGGCTAGTTGTGGCGTAAAGGAATGGCAATATGGAAGATCCCGACTGGGTTCAATTTTTAAAGACAACAGTTCAAGAAGGGAAATCGTTAGATTTTCAGGTAACTGAGATGAAGTGTTGTGATGTAAAGGCCGCTTTGTGTTCCGTATATTTTAGGGGCTTCGCTGCCAGACATGAGTGAGGTACATTACGCCCGCTATTCTCTCCACCTGTGCACGATTTAAAATGTACTACGATATCAAAGAAATCTACTTGTGGCCAGTATGAAGAGGGAAATAAAAGAATTTGTAGCCCAAAGGTCTCAACTCGCCAACAAGTAAAAGCTAACACCGTAAACCGTGGATTGATCAGACATAGTTGTGCCTCGGAAGTGGGACACAAGAACATGGATTTTGTAGATGGATTACCCCGTACTAGCTATAGACATGATTCAATTTAGTAATTGCTTATAGACTCAAGAAATCAGCCCATTTCCCCGCTAGTAAAAAGCCACTTTCTCCGCCGAAGATTACGCTGAGTCTGTATATCGAGAAATAGTTACATTACACTGCAGCCCTGTGATTCATTATCTCCGGAGCAGAGGAGCAATTTACAAACTTAGATTTTGCGCCGTTTCAGAGGTCTGGAACGCAGATTAATTTGAGCACAAATTCTCCACCCTCGACGGATGGACAGGCACAACACACTATTCATACACTTGAGGATATTCCCTATGTGCGTGTGTGCTGGACTTTAGGAGGTAGCTGGGATGAGCAGCATTTACTCGATTGAATTTGCTTATAACAATAGTTAACACTCAGCTATCTCGCATGGAGCCCTTTGAGGCGTTGTATGGGAAAATGTAGATCGCCAGCCACGGTTTGGAAGTAGGAGAGCCGCCGTTGATTGGGCGATATTATTCATCGGCCGAGGAGAAGGTAAAGCTTATCGTGAGAACGCCACTAACCGCTAGAGCCTCCGTAAATCGTATGCCGATGTGCGGCGCAGAGACCTGGAATTTAATATGAATGACTCCGGGGTATTTGAAAGTATCTACAATGAAAAGGGTGATGTGATTCCGCAAGAAAGGTAAACTCCCGCCTGAGATTTGTCACCTTATCGATTCTTCGAAGAATAGGCCAACAGCATACGAGCCGAATCCTACCTCCACTAGAGTCCGTTCATCCGCCTTTCCACGATCTATGCTAAGAAAGTACATAGGAGACCCATCCCCGCTGTCCTGGGTCAGGATGTCCGTGTTATGACAGCTAGCTTATGAAGAGGTTCCGCAGCTACCAGATGTGCATATTCGCAGTTGAGAACTAAAGATATTGCTTCTGGTCAAGGTACTCGGCGTAATAAGAACCGAGAGGAGATGACTTGGGAAGCAGAGGAAGACATGAATGTCGATATCCTCACTTATTCCAAGACTAGCCGCCCAAGAGGTATGCTAGTATTGTTAATTAAGATAAACGCCTTATATTACATGTGTATAAATGAGATTGTACTTTTCTACATTTCGTGTTTTTGAGATAGTCCATATTACAGGGAAACTCGCCAAAATTTTTCTAAGAATAAGTCGAGTGTTGAGGTTCATAGAAGTTAACATTCGAGGACGAATGTTCTAAGGGGAGAGAGGATGTTACACCCGTAAATTCTCGGGAGGCGTATGGTCTATTCGCATGTTGTTTAAGAGAGTTTTGAAATGCCATACATGCTAGGAAAAGGCCGTGGGAAAGACCGGATAAGTGACACGTCGAACCATCACTGAGGAGCCTGGCGTAACTCCTCCGCGATGGCGTCGTGTCACTGAGTGAGGGCCTCCTGCGATTACGCGTGCCACGAGGCCCCGTCTGTGCCCAAGCATAAAAGCCTCCAAACTTTGGTTTAAAATGAAATTTCATATAAATTCCAAAGGAGAAACATAGGGTAAAACCAAAGGAGAGGAGAACACAAACAAAACCTACCAAATTCTTCCGATTACGCCGTCGTACATTCAAACTCCTCGCATAACCTGGGTAGTGAGGTATTGGGCGCCAGCGAGTACCCCCGTGAATTTAGTTTTCGTGGAAAATTCTACTGACGAACCATCCGTGCTACCGAGCTAAGGTAAGTGGAATTTCTCCAAATTAGTGTCAATATACTCCTAGCCCTAAAGTAAGAATTTCTCCCTTTTGACTTCCGAGAAATAGCGAAGCCATTGTATTTTGATAAGTCAAAGTTTGGTTATATATATATTAAAAGTGATATTTTCTTCATAATATTATTGTATTTAGTTCTAATTGATATATATATATATGAATGCATTGGGATAAATAGCGGAAATATCGACTCGAGCTACGCCAAGCACCTGAAATCGTAAACAAAGGTATGTAAAGCTGTAGTCTTTCTCAAGAAGATAGCAATCCCAAAGATAGTAAATAGAGTAAAGTCTAGAATAAACAACCTAGAAGTCGAGTATTGAGTCCCGTATGAATCCAAGAAGAATGTTTTATAATATTATGTTATATTCGTAATAAAACAGAGCAATATCGATAGCCGATAATATTTTATACGTATAGCTAAGTATGAGAATCGCTTAATGTAGAAAAGAGAATCGCTTTAATGTAGAAAAGAGAATCATAATTGTATATCAAAACATGGATAGTATTTTCGCATTGAACATGCTTGCTATACGTGATTATTTTCGTTGAGACCCGTTTGTGCTATGAGGGCAGCCTTGAGCGCCCCGCCGCCCCGGGTTAGTAACTGTGTGGACCGCCCGCCGAGGGTGGGGATATGCCACCCAAGGCTGGTATGCCGTCCGCTGTAGGACGAAGACGGGATGGAGCATTCCCATAGCGAGGGCCGATCAAAGATAGCATTACGTATACAAATACGATACAGAGTAATGCAGTACAAGATAGAGTCCCTCCTGACTGCATACGCTATATATCAAAGGTCAGTGTCCGAGCCGGAGATCCAGGGGGACCGCAAGAGGTGCTCAGTAGTTAGTAGGCGAGTGAGCGAGTTACTTTTGGATGGTTTCACCCTAGAGGTATATAGATTGTGTGTCAAGTGGTACCTTCCGCTATGGGGGCTGGTATAGAATCCCTTGTGGTATGTTATATATGTATATATACATGTTATTTATTAGCCGATAGATAGCAGTCGCCACATCGACAGTATGCTTCTACCTTACTTTCGCACAGATAAGCTTATTTTAGATCCCGCCACTGCATGCCATACTTTTTGCTATTAGGAACTACTAGTATTATTGCTTATATTCAGTTATGCTAAGTTTTCTTTACATACCGCATCAAAGTGGTACCGACACCCGTTTGGGGCGCCGCATAACTTTCCCCGCAGGTACCATAGACGAGGAGCCGACCTCGTGATCCCACTCAACTAGAGTCATCGCCCTGCCATCCTGAGCTTGATATTTAGAGGTCTATTCTATTTTCTTGTTGGTATAGTAATGCAGGCTCAGGCCCCGTCCACCATCTTATCAAGATTCTCAAAGGCTTGCGCATCGTATATTTCGTGTTGCTGTGCCACTGCAGTAAGGTCGTGCGTATGTTTATTTATTTATGTTGGCCGCGTGAGGCCTTATCCAACAGTTGGTGACCTTGCCGGCCGCGTAGCAGTTTAGCTTCCGATTCGCCTCTCGGAAAACTAGTAAGCATGGTGGCCTTGTCGCCCGCATAGGTTCCCTTATATTGATACGATTCGTTAGCTGTTTTGTTGTATTGTGTGGTTATAGGCCTAGATTTACACGGGGCCGTATTTACACCCACAGATAGCCCTTGATTCTCGTGAATTAGAGTTGGAGCCAGCCAGCACCGTAAGTGCTTAGGCTAAGTAGTCTAGAAGTTCAGTTCTAGTAGGGCACTGTGTGCGCTCATATACCCTAAGGTGGGGCGTGAAATCCTCGCCTAAATTTGGCAGTTTGAACCAGCAAGAAAATGATTTGCTCAACCCTGTCAACAATCACCTATATAGAGTCACACTCGCCGACGTATGAGGAAAATATGTAATGAAGTCCATATTAATCTCTTACCACTTCCAAGCAGGGAATGCTAATATCCCGAAGCATAGCACCGTGCCCGTGATGCTCAAACTTAACCTACTAGCAATTTGGCAATTTGCCATTCCACCAATAGACTTCCCAAAGGTCATGGTATATCTTGGTGGTACTGGGTGGATAGGAATATCGAGAGCCATGATCCTCGCTCAACATCCGCTTCTCTCAAGTCATCAATAGCCGCACACACAAATCACCATAAAATCGGAGTACACCATCTCCTTGGGAGTGCAAACTCACCCCCCGATTCCGGGGATGCCTTTTTTAACTTCACTAGAATAGGATCATCATCTTGCCTAGCCTTGACCTCGCCAATAATGACTCCATTCAAACAAATTCCTAACAATGATTAATTACTATATACTGAGTCCACAAATTGGAACTCCCTAAATGAGAAAGCCCGTGGACATCCTTTTGCTAACTTCTTCTCCCATCCTCACACGATACACTTCCATGGATGCCTTACTAAGAGCATCCTACTACATCAAGCCGTACTTCCTGATGATAAAGGACAAGCCATTTCATAGTCCGTGAGAAGTTTTAGCCACCTCCTTTGACGCAAAATCGTGTCCTTCGAGTGAAAACATACCGAAGGCTCTTGTGGTCCGCGCACATATCCACATGCACCCTATACAAGTATTGCCTCCAAATCTTCAATCCAAAACACCACACATGACAACTCAGTCATGCGTCTGATAATTTTCCTGGCGAGTCTCGAAGTCGCCTAGAGGCATATGCGAAGAACCTACCATGCTACATCAACACACAACAAAGACCAACCCTAGAGGCAAAAGATAAAAATGAAATGACACCATCCATGCCCTCCGTTAGGGTTAATATTGGAGCCGAAATGAGTCGAGTCTTTAACTCTTGAAACTCTTCCCACAAGTATCTGACCACTACAATTTGACCTCTTCTGTGTCAAAATAGTCAATCTGTGCCGTAATGGATGAAAATCCCCGCCGAATCTCCTATAGTAACCAAATAAACCCAAAATCTCTTAATATCCAAAGGAATAACCGTCTGTCAATTCTTCACCGCTACTATCTTTTGAGAGTCCACCGCACACCCGCCAGACACCATATGGATAAAATGCTACTGAGTTCACCGCCAAAACTCGCACTTGCCGAACTTAGCAAACAACCTGGTGATCCTTGAGAGTCCGCACACAATCCTAAAATTAAGTGCATGTTCCTCCTTATTCCGAGAGAATTTGAGAATATCATCTATGAGGACAATCACGAACATATCCAAATACCGCTTGAACACTACTGCTCATCAATCCATAAAAGCCGCAAGAAGGTTCATTAGTCCAAAATACATAACTACGAACTCAATAGTGACCAAACCTAGTCCTAAAGGCTTATATTTGGGATGTCACTCTTCTCTAACTTTGAGCTGATGATAGTCAATATGAGGTTCTATCTTTGAGAAGCACTTAACACCTTGTCAGTTTGGAAACAAGTCATCAATCCCGAGGGGTCTAAGTGTTTATAATCAATGCACATTCTAAGATAACCATCCTTATTTAACAAAGAGAGCACCCTGCGGGATTTACTATGCTTGATGAAACCCTTATATAGGAGATATTTCTACCGCTTCTTTCAACTCCTTTAGCCTCTGGAGAACCATTTTATAAGGAGGAATGGATATAGGATACAGATAAAGGAGAAGGTCAATACCAAAGCCACCCTTAGGGAGTGGGACCCTTGGTAGATAGTCTAGAAATACTGATACTCACATACTATAGGAATCGGCTAAAGTATCGATATTGACGTAGCGTCCTTAACCCGAACTGATACACATAGCCTCTTAGAGATCATCTTCCCATCCTTGAGATTAGAAACAAAACCTATAGCAATAACCGAACTACCGTCATGACCAATTAGACCGACCGCAAACACGGCTGCTAGTCTCCCAGAGACCCAGTTTCACACCTTGGCAATAACATTCTGTATCAACTCACAGATAAAGTGGAATACTCAACATATCCACATAATGGAAGCATGAACATAACATAACTTAAAGTTTTAAAGATACTATATACAGGTAATAATGAGTAATTACATAAAGTCCGAAAGCCTCTAACGTATCGATGGGGTTAATAGGACAACATCCCCAACTACCCGACAAACCGAAAACTAAAAGAAACATCGAATATCTAAATAAAATGGTCCTCGAGAATGAGGACTCACAAACACCGGATGCTAAACTCGAGACAAGCTAATGACGATGATAGATCTCAAAGATTAGAGCCTCGTAATGGCAAGACGATACAACATAGAGTATGCGTCCTCAAAGATACATTGAATATACCAGTTTGCAAGGTAAGTAAAACACATTTAAAATAAAATACACAAAAGCTCATAATTGATCATAAGAGAAGGAAATATGCTCGTATCATAAATATCATAAGATTAACATAAGGCTAAAAGTTTTCAAATCATTCGTAAATCATTCATTATCATAGTCATAAGAGAAACTTCATTAAATCAATACTTGAGCCACATAAAATAAACATAACAATGCATAAACATGTAGAACAATGAGAGGACTCTGGCTATGATCGACACCATCATGGTAGAGCCTTACATGATGCCCCAACTATCTAACCTGGGCGTAGTCGCCTCGGGGCTTTCCGTAGAAAGGGACGTGGATTATATGATATCACGAAAGAGGAGATCATTGTCATTGTAATGTATCATTATAAACCCACGGTGGCATGTGGTTATGAGACACCGAAGGCCAGAAGTCCTTTGAACGCCGGGCTGCTCAATGACTAGACACGGCCTAAAGCATGCAAATTAGGCTCATATGTAAATCAATATCATCATTCATTAAGATTCATGGCCAAATAAACTTTTATCATTCATTGAATCCCATTAAAACATGATTATCCAAGAATCAAAGGCCCTTTAGTCGGCCAACATCATAAATCGATAAATTATGAGATCCATTCCATAAATTGTAAATCTTTCTATAACATGTGGGCATTTTCCAATACTTTACCATGCTTGAAAATGCTCAATTCATTGGAAAACATGCTTATAAACATGAGTAACTTGAAAATATGCTTTCCATCACCAATAATTCATAATACTCGATCATTCATCATAAACTTTGACTTTCATAAATTTTTCATAAATGGGAAATTTAATTTATAAAACATGAAAAATGATTTTTAATGAAAGATAACATAAAACTTGCCCATCATTCGTAATTCAATAATAGTAACTAAATTAGATCAAGCCCATGTAGAGAAATCGAATTTTCATGCGTTGGGTAAAAACCCCATGGAACTTAGATAGGAATTTCATGAATTAAAATATATTGGGCATGGGTGTGAAAGGATTCACCCACTCACAACTCTATATACCTGGGGAAAATCAAATCTCACCTCTCCTTGGAAGCCCAATGGAAATGAATGAAGAAAACCTTGAAGACAAGCTTGATCACCTCCTCAATGCTTTAAATTTTCATGCTTGAGAACGAATAAGCCTAGGGTGGGTTTTACCCTCAATAAACATTGATTTTCAAGCCTTAAATGATGTAGTTAAGGACCCTAGGACTTAGGAATGGCAAATATGCCCTTAATGAAATCCCTAAAAAATCTACACTAGGTGAACCAATGACCGGACTAACGGATCATTAGAGGATACCATGACTTGTGGTATCCATCCGTTGTCTCTACTTCCAAAACTCCTGATCTCAGATTCGTCCCCGTGACTCGACAGGAAAAGTCGTCCTTTCAGACAACGGGTTGTTATATCATCCATTTTTTCCTCCTTCCAGGTCCTATACTAATCCTTCCCATGACTCTCACCACGACTCGTTACTTCCTCCAATGAGTCGTGGTTAGCTTCCGTTATGTACACTGGAAAAATATTGATATCCCATTCCACGACTGGTGACCACGACCCATTATTTCTCGCAATGGGTCAAGGGATGACCCGTTACTCCCCTAAAGTTGAAGACCAGTTCTCACTACGACTCACAATAACGACTCATTGTATCAAATAATGGGTCGTCACTTGACCCGTCATTACCCACTGTTACTAGACCATACCTTCCCCACGACTGCTTCCCATGGGTCGTTGGTTGGACCAACAATCCATTCGGTCATCCGTTCTATGGTATTTGTTTCCCAATTTCAGCCAACTTCCACTTTTAAATCCCGAGTCTAATCTTAGGCACTTCCGTGTTATTACAATATCTCCCCCTTGGGAACATTTTTCCTTGAATGTGGGAAAACATATAGAAAATAGAGACATGCAATCATTATACTCAAATACTGATCATATAAATCGAAAACTGACGGAATGACTATCCCCGATTCAAACTATGAAGCTGAACTGAATTCATGATTCATATATGCATCCATATACATAAAATAAACTTGAACACATGAACTAAACATGAAAACTAAATAGAGTTTTTAGGGAAAGAACTGATACTTCAAGTTGGAACTGAGCCAGTAGAGATAAATATGGGTATCTAGCCATTATATCCGCTTTGGCTTCCCACATAGCTCTCTGAACGTGCTGATTCCTCCATAACACTTTGACTGAAGCTACTTCTTTTTTCCTTAGTCTTCGAACTTAACGATATAGTATTTCTACCAGAACCTCCTCATAGCTGAGGCTGTCTTTCACGCTAACACTGTCCACCACGACGACTAGAGTTGGATCACCCAAACATTTCTTTAAGAGCGAGACATGACAAACAGGATGCATGAAAGCTAATTCTGAGGGCAATTCCAACTCATAGGCAACCTTGCCAACACGTCTCACTATCCTATACGGGTCGACGTAGCGGGGACTAAGCTTCCCCTTCCTTCCGAACCTCATCACCCCCTTCATGGGACACACTTTCAGAAATACCCAATCATCGACTTCAAATTCTAAATCTCTTCTTCTCACCTCGGCATAGGACATTTGGTGACTCTGGGCGGTTTTCAGCCTGTCCCTTATCAATTGAACCTTCTCCATAGCCTCATGAACTGAATTTTTCCATATCATTTCCGCCTCACCAACCTCAAACCACCCGATGGGCGACCTAAATCTCCGCCCATAGAGAGCCTAAATGGCGCCATCTGAATACTAGAATGATAGTTGTTATTGTATTCAAACTCGATAAGAGGCAAAAGCTTATCCCAACTACCTTTGAAGTCAATCACACATGCTCTCAACATGTAATCGAGGATCTGAATTGTCCACTCCGCTTTACCATCCGTTTGCGGGTGAAACACTGTGCTGAGCCTAACCTAAGTACCAAGTCCTTTTTGAAACAACTTCCAAAATTGAGAGGTAAATTGAGTACCCCGGTCTGAAATGATGGATAAGGGCACTCCATGCAATCGGACTAGCTCCCAGATATAGAGTATGGCATAATCCTCCACTGAATCCGTGGTTTTGACTGATAGAAAATGAGCATCCTTGGTCAACCTATCTTCCACAACCCGAATGGAGTCATATTATCGATGAGTACGAGGTAAACCGGTGATGAAGTCCATATTAATTTCTTCCCACTTCTCAGTAAGAATGCTGATATCCTAAAGCACACCTCCTGATCTATGATGCTCGACATTTACTTGCAGATAGTTTCGGCACTTAGCTACGAATTCTACAATGTCCTTCATGCCATTTTACCAGTAGATTTCCCATAAGTCTCGGTACATCTTGGTGGAACCTGGATGGATAGAATACCTGGATCCATGAGCCTCATGCAACATCCGACTCCTCAAATCTTCAACATCCGGAACACATAGGCGACCCTAGTACCGAAGCACACCATCTCCCCCTTTGGAGAAGACACTCCACCTTCTGATTCTGAACGACTTTCTTTAACTTCACCATAATGGTCCTCATCTTGCCTAGCTTTTACATCAGTCACCAAGGACAATTTCGATCCATTCTAAACCACAACATTGCCATCGGTCGAATCAATCAACCTAACTCCCAACCTTGTGATTCGATGCACATCCTTCACCAGCTCCTTCTTCCCCTTATCCACATGGGAAACACTCTCCATAGAGAGCCTACTAAGGGTATCCTCTACTACTTTAGCCTTTCCCGGATGGTATAGCACACTCATATCGTAGTCCTTGAGTAGCTCCAATCACCTCCTTTGCTGAAGATTGAGGTGCTTCTGAGTAAACACATATTGTAAGCTCTTATGGTTCATGAACACATCCACATGGACCCCATACAAATAGTGTCGCCATATCTTCAAGGCGAATACCACCGCGGCCAATTCAAGATCATGGGTCGGGTAATTCTTCTCATGAAATTTTAGCTTTCTACGTATGCTATAACCTTCCCATGCTGCATCAAGTCACACCTAAGTCTGATCCTTGAAGAATCACAATAAACTACGAACCCATCGGTACCCTCAGGTAGGGTCAACATCGGTGCTGAGGCAACTCGACTCTTCAACTCTTGGAAGCTCTTCTCACAAGCCTCCGACCATTGGAATTTCACCTTCTTTTGGGCCAATATGGTCAAAGGTGCTGCAATCGATGAGAAACCTTCAACAAACCTTCGATAATTGCCAGCTAAACCTAAGAAGCTCCGAATATCTGAAGGATTCACCAGTCTAGGCCAATTCTTCACCGCTTCTATTTTCTTAGAGTCCACTTGTATTCCCTCACTTGATACCACATGGCCCAAAAACACAACTGAGTTCAACCAAAGCTCACACTTGCAGAACTTAGCATGTAATTTGTGATCCCTGAGAGTTTGAAAAACTATTCTCAAATGAGCGGCATCTTCCTCCTCGCTATGAGAATATATTAGGATGTCATCAATAAATACAATCACGAACATATCCAAGTATGGCTTGAACACCCTATTCATCAAGTCCATAAAAGTTGCAGGAGCATTCATTAGTCCAAAAGACATAATTACAAACACATAATGACCATACCGCGTCCTGAAGGCATTCTTTGGGATGTCAAACTTCCGAACCCTAAGCTAATGATACCCGGATCTTAGATCTATATTTGAGAAACACTTGGCACTCAGAAGCTGATCGAATAAATCATCAATCCTGGGTAAATGATATCTCTTCTTTATGGTGACTTTGTTCAATTGCTAATAATCAATACACATATGAAGAGAACCATCTTTCTTTCGGACAAACAAGACTGGTGCACCCCATGGAGACTTGCTTAGCCTGATGAAACCCTTATCTAACAGGTCCTTCAACTGTTCCTTCAACTCTTTTAGCTTGGTTGGAGCCATTTTGTAAGGAGGAATAGATATAGGCTGTGTGTCGGGAAGAAGGTCAATACCAAAATCGATCTCCCACTCGAGAGGGATTCCCAGTAAATCATCAGGGAATACATCTGGGTACTCACGCGCTACCGAAACTGACTGGATAGTCGAGGTCTCGTACTTAACATCCTTAAACCTAACTAGATGATACATACAACACTTGGAAATCATCTTCCCGACCTTAAGTTAGGAAATAAAACGACCTACAGGCATGACCAAACTACTCTTCCACTCCAAGACTTACTCACCGGAATGCAGAACTCCACCGCACGGGTTCTACAATAAATAGAAGCATAACACGCATACAACCAACCCATACAAAGAATAATATCCAAGTCAGTCATGGATAACTCCACAAGATCTGCGGAGGTAACTTTATGCAATATAGTGATCAGACATCTTCTATACACCCACCTAGCTACAATCGAATCTCCAATAGGAGTAGAAATTGAAAATGGCTCTAACAGAATTTTGGGACTAACTCCAAAGCTACTAGCAATATAAGGTGTCACAAAAGAAAACATAGCCCATGGATCTAATAGATCATAAGCATCAAGGTGAAACACGCGTAACATACCAGTAACCATATTTGGTGAAGTCTCCTACTCCTGACGCGAGGCGAGGGCTTAGAATCTATTTTTGCGCTATCCACGACCCCCACTAGTAGATGCCCCCTGCGGAGCTGAACGTGTTGGAGCTGCTGCTGACCTTGTAGTTTGCGCACGACCTCTAACATCATCTTGTCTAGGAAATGGACACGCTCGGCGCATGTGTCCAGATCTACCACACCTATAGAAAATATCTGAGCCGAGCAAGCACTCCCTGACATGACTCTTGCCATACTTCTCGAAGGTTGGAAGGGTGTGTTCTACCTGCATGCCCCTCTGGTCCCTCGATCCTGAAGCCCTACTCCTATGATCACCCTTGGGTCTGGATGGAACACTAGCTGATTATGGTGTTGGAGCTAGTGACCTCTGCTGAAACTAAGGGCGGTGCCCACCACCGTATCTCTAATGAGTAAACCCGTGGCTATCTGTTCAGGCCCTTTTTGCCTCTCTTTCCCTCGCATGAGCCGCCTCCATTTGCTGGGCATACAACACTGTCCGAAGGAAATCCATGTCCTGGTGGAGCATAAAGGTCCTGCAATCTTTGTCCGAATAGCCCACCAAGCCATGAAAAAATCGGCTCACCTGTGCCCTATAATCAACAACTAATTTTGGGGCATACTTTGACAAGCGAGTGAACTCGAGAGCATACTCATGTACTGTCATCCTCCCCTGCTTCAGATTAACAAATTCTGCTGCCTTCAACTCTCTCATCTCCCGAGGGAAGAACCTATCTATAAACGCCGCATGGATCTCCTCATATGTGACAGGGCCTGTTCCAGCGGCCCTACTGTCTCTCCATTAACGGAACCAGATATGTGCGACCCCTTTCAGCTGATACGACGACAACTCTGCACATTCAAACCCATTCACCCCCATGACATGGGTGATCTTCACAATCTCGTAAATACACTCATGTGCATCCCCATCTACTTTTAACCCAAGGAACTCTGGCGGGTTCATTCTCAAAAAGTCCCTGACTTGAGCCGCCATTGCATTTCAATTTAGAGGAACATGCACAACTGCCTATTGTTTGACCTGAGCGGTCAAGGCCTGCACGAGCATCTGAATAGTTGCCCAAAATTCAACATGGGCAACTGCTCTAATGCCTGGTGCTCCTGAACTTGTAGGGCTTTCTGGTTCCCATTACCGTTGCCATCCTCATGGCCATCTCCGTTTTCATTCCTCCTACCATTCATTCTTCGGGGAGACATGATTCTGCAATCGCGAATAACATGAATTAGAAGGATACAGAGACTTTTCATCACCCGACATAGATCATGAAAGAAGGAAAAACATTTCAAATCCTCTTCTTCATAAGTGTGGCGTGGTTCACACCCATGAAAAAGACTCTACTTAACACGACTTTCAGACACCCTAGGACACTTTAAATCTATTTGTCTAATACTGAGTTTGTCATGGCCCAAACGTAGACCCGGATCGTAACACGGGAAAAGGAGCCCCGAGAGAATTCAAGTTAACCCATGGCATGAACATTCATCTAACTCCATGTCATTAAAGCAGAATGCTCAACATATCAACATAATGGAAGCATGAACATAACATAACTTAGCAAGAGGAATGTACTACATACATAACAGCTGAGTACTACATAAAGTTTGAAAGCCTCTAACGTATCAAATGGGTTGATGGGACAACATCCCCAACTAACCCGCAAACTGAAAAATAAAAGAAATATCATGAATCGAATGGTCCTCGGAGAATGAGGACTCACCAACAATCCTGATGCTAAACTCTGAGACAAGTTAATGACGATGTTGGATCTGAAGGTTGGAGCCTGTATCATAAAATGATACAACATAGAGTATGCGGTCAGTACGTGAAATGTACCGAGTATGCAAGGTAAGTAAAATGGACATTTAAATTAAAATACGTAAAAAGCTCATAAATGATCATAAGAGAAGGACAATACGCTCGTATCATAAATATCACAAGATTAAATAAGGCATAAAGTTTTCAAAACATTCATAAACCATTCATTATCACAGTCATAAGAGAAACTTCATTAAATCATCACTCTAGCCACATAACATAAACATAACAATGCATAAAACCTGCAAAACAATGGGAGGACTCATCATAACCAACACCATCATGGTAGAGCCTTACATGATGCCCCAACTATCTCACTCAAGTGGGCAGAGTCGCCCCTGGCTTGCCAGGCGAGGGACGTGCATTAGGCGATATCACGAAATAGGGGATCATTATCATTTTAATGT
The DNA here is from genome assembly GCA_018107945.1 of Datura stramonium. NCBI lineage: Eukaryota > Viridiplantae > Streptophyta > Magnoliopsida > Solanales > Solanaceae > Datura > Datura stramonium. Next base: position 58,125 of record JACEIK010006511.1, read on the forward strand.
ATCATTATAAATCCATGGTGACACGTTGTTATGAGACACCGACGTAGTCCTTTGAACTCCGGTCTTCTTGGTGCGACACGACTCCCAAAGCATGCAAATTAGGCTTATATGTAAATCAATATCATCATTCATTAAGATTCATGGGAAAATAAATGTTTATCACTCATTGATCCCCATTAAAACATGATTATCCAAGAATCAAAGGCCCTTTAGTCGGCCAACATCATTAATCGATAAATTATGAGATCCATTCCATAAATCATAAATCATTGTTGAACATGTGGGCATTGCCCAGTACTTTACCATGCTTGAAAATGCTCAATTAATTGGAAAACATGGTTATAAACATGGGTAACTTTAAAACATGCTTTCCATCATCAATAATTCATAATACTCAAGCATTCATCATAAACTTTAACTTTCATGAACTTTTCATAAATGGGAAATTTAATTTATAAAACTTGAAACACGATTTTTAATGAAAGACAACATAAAACTTGCCCATGTAGAGTAACTCAATTAGANGTAGAGTAACTCAATTAGATCAAGACTATGTAGAGAAATCGAATTTTCATGCATTGGGTAAAAATCCCATAGAATCAAGATAGGAATTTCATGAATTAAAAGATATTGGGCATGGGTGTGAAAGGATTCACCCACTCATAGCCCTACATATCTGGGGAAAATCAAATCTCAGCACTCCTTGAAAGCCCAATGGAAATTAATGAAGAAAACCTTGAAGACAAGCTTGATCATATCTTCCATCCATTAACTTTGAATGCATGAGAATGAATAAGCCTAGGGTGGGTTTTACCCTCAACAAACACTGACTTTTGAGCCTTAAATGACGTAGTTTAAGACCGTAGGACTCAGGAATGACGAATATGCCCTTAATGAAATCCCTAAAAAATCTACACTAAGTGAACCAATGATCGGACTAACGGATCGTTAGAGGATACCACGACTCATGCTATCCATCCGTCATTTCCACTTCCAAGCCTCCTGATCTCAGATTGGTCCCCACGACTCGATAGGATGAGTCGTTCTTTCAGACAACGGGTTGTTATCATCCGTTGTTTCCTCCTTCCAAGTCCTGTACTAATCCTTCCCACGACTCTCACCATGACTTGTTATGTCATGACCCGCACGTACACCCGAGTCGTAGACACGGGACAAGGAGCCTCGAAAGATCCTAAGTCGACCCATGGCATGAGCATACATCTAATCCATTCACATAAGCGGAAGACATAACATGAGAAAACGTAAACATGTCATAATAACAAAGAAAAGACAATACATGATCCATACATGATGGCTGAATACAACTTATAGTGTGAAAAGCCTCTAATCATAAAAGACGGGTTGATGGGAAAACACCCCAACTAACCTTACGGTACTAAAACTGAAAGAGAAAAAATAGAGTCTAAACATATGGCCCTCGGAACATTAGGACTCACCAAATAAGCTGATAGCGAACTCTGAGGAGCAACTGAGGAGGGTGAGCCTGAGAGTCGGGTCTTGTATCATGAAACGATACAACATAGAAAGTATGCAGTCAGTACATGGATTGTACCGAGTATGCAAGGTAAGTAAAAAGGACATTTAAAACATATAAAACTCATAAATGATCGTAAGAGTAGGACATTATGCTCATATCATTGATCATCATAACATGTCATAAGGCCCAAAGTTTTTAAAACAGTCATAATGTAAATGTAATCAAAATCATAAGGAGAGAGCTTTACTTAACATGACTTGAGCCAAAATCCATAATCATAACATGCATAAATCATGAGGAACAGTGGGAGATTCTCTTAATCGACATACCCCATATGAGCACATATGAAGCCCGACTTGTAACCCTAGTCGAGAGGGTTTCCATACCTTTCCAAGGGTAGAACCATGAAAGTGTGATGCCACCATGAAAAGGGCCATTTCGGTTGGGGACAATCACATAGGCGATCCCAACATACCTATGGTGGCACATAGTTTATAAGGTCGAGGGCAGAACCTATGCCTCGAACTCACTCGGTGTTTAATACTACTCCCAAAACATATATAGTGATCATAGTATAACTTTCATGAGTTCATGGACTAGTTAAATCATGCTAATCATAAACATGCTTGTACATACGTGAACTAGCCATGAAATAAGACCCGTGAGTCGACCAAAACGTGATTCATGATTCAAAAATTCATACATACTTGCAAATCATACATATAGCTTGAAATTCATAAAATCATTACGGGTAATATCATAAATCCATAATTTGAATCATAATTCATACTAGACTTGTAAATATCATCAACGGAAATAGTAGATCATAAATCGATTTATCATGGGTCATGCATAATTAGGCTAACTCCAACAGAAATCAAGAAATTCATAATATTATACATAATTTAAATCATAAATTTGATCAAAACCCATTATAATATGATAAGATTCAAAAATAACAAAGCCCAATAGAAATTATTAGATTTTTATATAAATCTACTTCAAAACCCCATAAGCTTTTGATAAAATTTTCATAAAATTATAGAGAATTTGCATGGGTGAGAAAGAAAACACCCATTGATAGCCTTACATACCTGAGAATAACTAGTTCTCAACTTCCTTTTATTGCCCAAGAAGGGAATTGGAAGAATTGAAGAGAAGAGCCTTGAATCACCCTTTATTACCTCCCTATATCTTGCATGCATGAATGGAGACTTAGAATAAATTATCCCCCTAAAAACCCACCTTTCATAAGCTAAAATGGCATAGTTTAGGGTCTCATAGCATGAAAAGTCGAAAATGCCCATAATGAATCTGCCCTAAAAATTGGACGGGTTAGACTAACGGACAGAACCAATAGGTTGTTAGAGATAACAACGACCTATTCTGTCATCATGGTTTACACTGCTATAGATTACTTTTGGAACTAACCAACGGACGGACAGGATGACTCGTCCTCTGAAACAATGATCCGTTACATCGTCCGTTGTTTGCTCATCACAAAAGCTGAACCTTTTTATCAAGAGCCTCACCATGACTCGTGGTTGCTTCCAACAAGTCATGGTATTGATCCGTCATCAACACTAGAAATTCTTGCACAAAACAATGACCAATAACAAAGACTCATTACAACCCACAATGAGTCAATGGAAGGCCCGTTGTATACCACCTGCTGAACCCAACCTCTTCCAACGCCTGCTGACGACGGCTCGTTGTACCCAATAATGAGTCGTTGTGTCGTCCGTTGTCTCCAAAGACATACAACCTTCCCCAACAAATGACTGCATATAACGACCCGTGGTTTGGTAACACGAGTCGTTAGGTCGCCCGTCCTGTGCAATTTTTCCCAATTTCTGCAATTTTAAACTTTTAAACTTCCGGGTCTATTCTTATGCACTTTTGGGGTATAACATGTTACTTCCTCCAACGAGTCATGGTTAGCTTCCATTATGTACATTGGAAAAATATTGATATCCCATTCCATGACTGGTGACCATGAGCCGTTACTTCTCGCGACGGTTCATGGGATGACTCGTTACTCCCCTAAAGCTGAAGACCAATTCTCACCATGACTCATAGTAACGACTCGTTGTACCAAATAACGGGCCGTTACTTCACCCATCATTACCCACTGTTACCAGACCATACCTTCCCCATGACTGCTTCTCACGGGTTGTTGGTTTGACTAATGATTCGTTGGGTCGTCCGTTCTGTGGGATTTTTTCCCCAAATTCAGCCAACTTCCACTTTTAATTCCCGGGTATAATTTTAGGCACTTCCGGGGTATTATAACTACCCTTACATTTTAGAACCGGTTCACCCAAAAAATAGGAACTCTACTGTACAGGTTCTACAATGGGCTGAGGCATAAAAAAAATGTAGCCAATCCACACCGAAAATAACATCAAAATGGATCATCTCTAACTCTACTAGGTTGGATGAGGCAACTTTCTGAAGGATCATGAAAGGGAAATTTCTGTATACCCACTGAGCTATAACTGACTCACCGACTAGAAAAGAGACTGAGAAGGGTTCTGATAGGATTTTGGAAATGACTCTAAAACTAAAAACAACAGAAGGAGTAACAAAAGATAAGGTAGCCCCTGGATCTAAAAATGCATACACAACAAGATGGAATACTCATAACATACCAGTGACCACATTGGCGCTGGCCACCACTTGCACAAGATGAGGTGCACTACTAAGGTGGGTGAGCTACTGGGGCTACTGAAGTATTAGCTGGGGCACAACCTCTATTGTCACCCTGCCTAGCCAAAGGACAATCCCTTCGCATATGCCCGAGCTTCCAACACCCGAAGCGAGCATCCAGACCAACCATGCACAAGGTGCCTCCTACCACACATTCCATAAGATGGAAAAGGGTGCTCCCTTGGCATGCTCCTATACCCCCTAGAGCCTGATGCTCTCCCTCTCTGATCTCCTCTCAGTTTGGATAAACACTGATTGCTGATGAAGCTGGGGCTGATGATCCCTTGTGGCACTAAGGCTGATTTCTGCCACCGGACCTCTACTGGAATTGCCCATAGCTCCCTATCCTGGCCCTCTTGGTCTCTCTTTCCTTCTCCTTCATCTGCTCCCACTCTATCTACTGGGTGTATATGACCAATCAAAAGAAATATAGGTCACTATTAAGCATGGCTGTCCTGCACTCCTTGACCAGTGAACCTGCTACTCCATTCACCATCTTTCTCATACGAGCCCTTTGATCCGTAACCATCTCCGGTGTATACTTAGATAGCCGGGTAAACTCCAAGGCATACTCTTTGACGGTCCTATGGTTATACTTCAAATTGATGAACTCTGCCGCCTTTGCCTCCCTCAACTCTCTAGGGAAGAACCTATCCAAGGAAGTAGTCAAAAACTTATCCCAGCTCACTCAGACTGCTCCAACTCCTTTGCTATCCTTCCACTGGAGAAACCATATATAAGCGACCCCCTACAACTGATAGGAGGCTAAGTCTACACTTTCCTCTCCCATTACCCCTAGAATCTGGGTTATCTTATGCACCTCCTCACTAAACTCATGCAGGTCCTCAACGACCTTGGACCTCAGAAACTCAGGTGGGTTCATCCTGAGAAAGTGTAGCACGCTCACCGTTGATGGGTTCCCATTTTGAGGCCACCACCTGCTAGTTAATCTGAGCAGTCATGGCTTGTCCCAACATCTGAAATGCCGCTCTAAACTCTACATAAGTGACCTGCTCGAGCAAAGGATCCGCTAGTGTTGGTGGGGCTTGCTAATGCCCATCTCCATTTCCAATGTTATGGCCATTTCTGTTGCCATTTCTTCTACCATTAACTCAGCGTGGAGGCACATTTCTACAAATGTGTATAGCACGAGTTAGAGGAATAGAGAGGTACTTAATCACACGACATAGATCATGAAAGAAGGGAAATTTCCTAAAATTCCTTGTAGCCCCTTCCCCATAAGTGTGGCGCGCTTCACACCTATGGAAAAGACTCTACTTAATGCAGCTTTCAGACACCCTAGGACACTATAAACCTTTTCTATGATACCAAGTTTGTTACGACTCAAGTTGGGACCCTGGATCGAGACACGAGACCTAGAACCACAGATGGTTCCAAGTCAACTCATGGAATGTGCATAACAACTCAAGAGCATAAATTAACAAGAAAATCTAAGATATGACATAGGCTAAAGCATAGTCAACACTCGACAGGATGAATTATCTACATAATATTTGAAAGGCCTCTAAAACATGTGATGAGCTGATGGGACAACTTCCCCAACTACCTCGCTAAAATCTAACAAACTAAAGTAACAAGAAAAGAAAAACTACTAACTTTCCTCGAAAAATAAGGACTCACCCAAAACAGGGGCTGGATTGGATGGAAAATGAGGACTCACCCAAATGGTCCTTTTGGGTCTGGTGGTTGAGCTTTCGGTAATCCATCCATGCACACCAACCTGTGACTGGTCTTCTTGGTATACGCTCATTTTTCTCATTGGGCGCCAATGTGATCCCGCCTTTCTTTGGCACACATTGTACCAGACTCACCCACATGCTATCCACAATGGTCTAAACTACACCAGTATCTAGCTACTTCATAATCTCCTTCGTCACTACTTCTTGCATCGGTGGGTTCAATCGTCGCTGATGCTCTATGCTTGGTACACAATTCGGCTCAAGCTGGATTTTGTGAGTGCATATGCCTGGGGATATCCAGATGATGTCAACTATGGTCCATCTGATTGCATTTTGTGCCTTTTCAATACTGTGACCAAAGCTTCTACTTGCCAGTCTGTCAAGTCGGCTGCAATAATTACTGGAAAAGTATTGTTTTCCCCTAAGAATGCATATTTGAGGTGGGGAGGTAATGCGTCAAGTTGCAGAACTGTTGGTACCTCCACTGATGGCTTTGCTGGCGGAGTTACATGGTTCTTCAAGTCAAGGTCTAACTTTTTTGGTCTAAAGTTATACGATCCCATTCCTTCTAGAGCATTTACCAATTCGTGTACCCCGGCACTCCATCTCCCTCATAATTCATCCAAACGGTTGCTAGTGTATCAATATTCATCATCTCTCCCATGGGAACTAGCAACCTCTTGTCTTCCATCTAAGTGTTCATAGAGGTAGCTTCCTTGGTGTAACCTGAATAAATAAAAGTAGTGAAAAGCAAACGTAAAGGGGAAATAACAAAGAAAGATTAAACACATGCTATTAATCTAATTTTAACTGTACTCCCTGACAATGGTGTAACTTATTGATAACTCTCAAACTCACACTCCTAAAAAAGTATGAAGCGGAAGTTGTCAATAAAGAACCCAACAAAGAGGTTGGGGTCAAACCCATAGGGAATATGGTAAGAACTAGACTAGTGCCGATATTTAAGATTTTTGGTATGTTATCTCCAAATTGGGGG
>JACEIK010006511.1:65036-89418 GCA_018107945.1 Datura stramonium
ATACATTTTTAAAACAAGCATTCTAATCAATTGTTGTTTATCAAGATTTGTAATTAACTAGGGTAAGTGTTCCCCATGGGTTCATAACTAATTCGGGTTTACACTCGTGATCAATTCCAACGCTTACTTGTAAAACTGATAACTAGGTTTCATCCAAACGACTGGTTTGTCTCTATTGGATGACTATATTCGATCAATGGGTAAGGTCTCATGAGCGATTTCAAGTTAACTGTTATCAATTTATTTCAAATTAACAATTTCACGACCGCAGCTCAAGTTATACAATGATCATAAAAATCAAGTCTTTGTTTCAATTCTCTTTTCCTAATATCTACTTCTATAGGTTCACGCAAGTAAAGAATGTAGGAAATTCTTAATGCGGCGCTTCGTTAAGTAACATTAAAGACAAAGAGAATATAATACAAGCGTTTAGCATTGGTTCCGAATCACTTTTTGTAACCCTAATTCGTTAATCCACCATTTTTCCTACAACCCCAGTTGTGGAGGTTTTAGCCTCTCATGATTGTAAGATTATGATTAGTATTCATAGACAAACACATAATTTAATACTTACAACGAAGATTAAAATAAAACCTACTTTGAATATTGCAAGAAAATATGATGAACAAAATCAAGAACAATTGAGAAATCTAAGTTATGATCTCAAGAATTGCTCTCCAATATTGTCAAAAACTAATTGCAAACTTGATAATAATAAACTCTAACTGATTCTGACCTTCTATGAGTTATTTGTAACTAAAAAATATTTATACAGACAATGAAATCCTTGTCATAGGTTAACAGGGAAATAACCAAGTCTGGCGTCGTCACATCCTACGAATCATCATACAACCCGTAATAGGATTTTATGGCTCATGCCTTGTCTCATACATCCCTTGGCTTCTGCAAAATTTGCTAGGTGTTGGCATCTAGTACGACTCGTAATATAATCCTAAGAGTCGTAAAATCCAGTCGTGGTTTAGCTCTGAGAACTTTGATATCTTTTGAAGATTTCTACGAGTGTCTTGGTACGCCTCATACCTTGATCGTACGACTCATAAAAGCTTGTCATATCATAAGAATTGCCAAGTCAAAAAAATCACTGAAGCTTTCCACAGCTCCTGGTACAGGTCCTAGATAGTTTCTACGATTCGTAGGTGCTACCCATATTAGGAGACTTCAATGTGCAATTTTCTCTGAAGTATTCTAAAACTCAAGTTGGTACGATTCATACCAGGATGGTACGACTCGTACTGAAAGTCATACTTTGCCTTTTCCTTGTACCAATCTTTGGAGCTTTTCCACAAGTCGCAATATGGCTCGTACAATCTTGGTACGACTCGTACTAAGATCATTACTTTGCTTCTTTTCTGCACTTTTTTGCAACTTTTGCACATTTTCACTCCAACACCTAATTTTCCTGAAAACAAAGTAAAAACACCTCATATCTGTATAAACAAACAAAAGTCCATGTTATTTTCCCAGTTTTAAGAATCGAAAGTGTTGTAAACTCACAACACATCAACACCCTCAACTTAAGACTTTTGTATGTCCTCAGGAAAAGAAAACAAAAACTAAAAACAACGCTTAACTAGAAAATAAACCTAGAATCCTACAGCCAACACCAATTAAAATTTTCACTATGAACACAAACAACTTTTCACCCTTCTCCATGTAAACCAAATCAGCTATGCAAATCAAGTGACCACGAACCATTATATACAATGATCAAAATATGTCATCTAGTTATTAGCTGAGAATCAAGTTATTACTAATTCTTTTAACACAAACAACTGGCAGAATAAAATAATCAAGTTATTCGACTTGTAATGTAGGCTTCGGATGGATATGGTAAATATGAGATTTTAGTGACTAAGCCCTCCTTGACACAACATACTCGTAGCTCCACCTTCCACTTATTTCATCCTCTTCGCATTTTCAACTTTTTCCTCCTTTTTCTCCATTTTTATGCAATATATGGTGTGTTATTTTTTTAATTTTTTCATTCATTTGTTTTCTTTTTAATTTTTATTTTTCAGCTCTTCTTTTTCTTTTCTTGTCACACCACGCCTCATTTTTGACCCTTTTTCCTTTATTTTCCTTTTTAACTTCCCCACGATCTATGTACCCCTACTCTAACTACCCTCAACTTAGGTATTTTTCCTGGGTTGAGGTTCACAATGTCCAAGGAGGGACTAGGGAAAAAATAGGTTCATTATAAAAAATGGGTAAGGTTAATCGGTTAATCAAAGAAAATTGTCCATTTAAGGCTCAAAATCGGGATCAAGGGAATCATATTGTTTTTGTAGGATATTTCAGGCTTAAATGGTCTAAAAAAAGGTCCTATTATCCATTCCTAACAAGCATCCTAAAACCTATGTAAGGACCAATTGGGCAAGTTCTAGATCCTCTACGCAGTATTGAACTAGATATTAATCTGCACTCACTCATGGTACATGTTTTGCATTCATTCTACCTATCCGGTTCATACATGGATAACTATAACTAATCATGATAATGCACTAAATGACACAATTAGATCCACAGAAATCGGGTTGTGCAGTCAACAAGTACACATCATCCAAAAATTTTAAACAGGGTCATTTTTTCAAAACATCAAAACTAGTGCATTTTATTGGCTGAATAATCCTAAGATACTTTCTAATTAAACAAAAACATCTTAAACATGCTAGTTATACTAGATAGCATGCCCGAGGGAAAAGAAACACGGTAAGAAAAACCCTCGGACGAATCCAAAAATTCCAAAAATATATAGTACACCCCCTCCCCTTTTGAAAAGCATGCTTCATCCCCGAAGCAGAGAATATAAAAACACAAGGGAAAGAGACATGCCTGTAGCTACTAAGACTTCAACTTGCATGGGTTGTCTCCTGTACAACACCCGATTTAACATTGCGGCATGATGTAACTTCCATGATTCTACAGGCATTATCAAGGTACACTGCCTCAATTCCTCTTATTTCCTCAATGTCTCCTGGATACAACTTTATCCTTCGCCCATTCACCTTGAACCTCTTACCAACTTTATTTTCAAGCTCCACTACATCATTTAGGGGTACATTCACCACTCTATATGGGCCCAATTACCTAGATTTCAATTTTTCTAGATGCAAACAGACCCTTGAATTGAATAGTAAGTCCAGATCACCAGCGTTGAACTCCCTCTTTGCAATCTTCCTTTCATCAAAGATTTTTTTTCTTTCTTTATAAAGGGCCAAACTCATAAGCTCAAAGCTACAATTCATCTAACACATTGAACTGGACGAGTCTCAACTTGGCTACTTCATTCCAATTTAAGTTTATCTTTTTCAGAGCCCATAATTCCTTTTCTCTAACTCTACTAGCAGATGACATGACTTTCCATAGACCAAATGATATGGAGATGAGCCAATGAAGGTTTTATAAGCTATTCGATATGCTCAAAGCGCATCATCAAGCTTTCTAGACCAATCTATCTGGTTGGTATTCATTGTTTTGTGCAGAATGGTCCTTATCTCCCTATGAGAAACTTCCACCTGCCCACTTGATTGAGGATGGTAAGGTGTTTCCACCTTATGGTTCACGCAATATTTTCCAGCAGAGTTCTAAAGAGGCAGTTATAAAAGTGTGATCCACCTTCACTAATGATTGCTCTGAGAGTACCAAACCTTGTGAATATATGCTTCCACAGAAATGATGTGACACTTTTTCCTTCATTGTTAGGTAGTGCAATAGCCTCCACTCATTTGGAGACACATTCTACCTCCACCAAGATGTATTTCATCCCATATGAGCTAAAAAATGGTCCCATTAAGTCAATACCTCATACACCGAATAACTCAACTTCTAAGATAGGGGTCAATAGTAACTAATGCTTGCGAGTAATGCAACCTTGTCTTGGGCACTGATCACATGACTTGACATAATCATAAGCATCTTAGTGAATAGAGGGCCAGTAATACTGACACTATAGAATTTTGTGCGTAGTTTGGATACCAAAATGATGACCCCCAATTATGGACATGTGGAAGCCTTCAGAATGCTCAACATCTCTACCTATGGCACACATTGATGTGCTGTGGATTTACAACACTTTTGACGCTCAAAACTAAGAAAATAGCATGGACTTAGGTGTGTTTATGTGGATATAAGGCACTTTTCCTTTGGTTGCAGGGTAAATTGGTGTTGGACCTAAAAATTGCAAAAGAAAGCCTGAAGTATGCAAAATATGCTCAAAATGCAGTCCGCAGTACGAGCCGTAGGAAGGTCCAACGAGTTGTACTAAAGGCTAGTGTTGAAGGGATGCAATGTACGAGTTGTACCAAGATGGTACGAGTCGTGGTGATGAAGTTGTGACAAAATACAGAAAATTTTCATAAAGAGGCTGACTCCTACTATGGAAAGAAAGTAAGAACCGTGGGAAGAAGGTACGAGTCGTAACATGACGATCGTGATGAACTTCAGAAGAATTCCAAAGTTTCAGAATCAAACCACAGGGGTTCAGTATGGATCGTAGGAAGGAGGTATGAATCGTACTAGGATCCAACACTTAGCCAAAATTTATCCAACCATGCAAGGTACAAAAGGAAGCTATGGGTCGTAGGATGCTGCTATGCATCGTAGGTTAGCTCGTGATGAATGCGGAAACAGATATGGAAATTCATCCTGTTAGCCTAGGAAAAGGATTCTTGTGTCTGTATAAATACGTTTTAGGTTTTATTTTACAGGAGAGAAGAGTATAGTTCGAGAGAGAAGTAGTTCAGAGAGAGAAGATGAGAGAAGATATTTTTAGGAGAATTGAATTGATTCAACTTGTGATTAACCTTTTCTTGAATTTATCTAGTTCTTTCTACTTGTTCTTCAAGATTTATATTTAATTAAAGGAAGTATTTATCCTATTCATTCTTGTAACTATTAATTTATGCTTTTGTCCATGAATGCAATTCGTAACCTTACAACTATGAGATGCTAAAATATTCAAAGCTAGGGTTGTGGGAACCATGGTGGATTAACAAGCTAGGGTTGCACAAAGTGATTTTGAAACAAATACAAAATACTTATATTGTATTATCTCTTCTTAAGCATTTCCTAATGAAAGCAACGTTAGCACATGCCCGAATTCTTTACATGCCTAGGACTAAGAGGTAGAGATTAGGAAAAGAGAACTACAAATGTGAGCCTTGATTTTGGCGAATCAATGTATTAACTGAGTTGTGGCTGCGGTGATACTAAATTCACACTTAGTGATAATGGATAGTTTGAAACTTCTGTGTTGCATCGCACTCGCAAGCGTATGCGGTCGTACAAGTAATACAGTGGCCCTTTTTAAGATCTGGATGTCAAACCCACAGGGACTGGGCTAATTCAGCGAATTATCAAGTTCAAGTGTAAAATTAAACTTCACAAGTGTTGATTATCGAAGTTTTGAGAAATTCTAATTAAGTCTAATGGTGACCACAAAATACTCGAGAAACGATATAAGAAGAAACTAGAGTTAAGGCTTCAATAATCATGCAATGCCATAACTCACACTGGTTCGAGAATATAACTTCAATTGTTGTCTCACATAATTAAAATGTTATATTCATGGTCTTTAGAGTTTCTAAACGCTGACAAATTAGTCTCATACCTCTAATTCCTGTCAGCAATTTAATTATATGGAGGTGTTTTTGAAATTTGTGCCCTTGATTATGGACTTTTGTACCTCTAATTATTTACCCGGGCTTAGCTTCACAACTACTTTATGAGCGGTGATGTGATAATTCTAGTTCGGTGTCTATCTCATCCGTTTACTAACCAAGGAAAATTAGATATAATTTCTATCCTAACCGCGAATTCTACCATAAAAGTAAGAACTTGCTCCCCTACATTCTCACAGTTCTAGCCTAGGGTTACTCTTCAGCTTACCTAAACTTAACGCATTTGTTTTCACAGACTGCTACATAAAAACCACAATGATTAAGAATGCAGACAAAACAACAACTAAAACTCAAACCAATGAAGAATTCATGTAATAACAATCATATTACATAGACTCAACCCTAGAGGAAGGGTTTTAGCCACTCATGTTCGTACAATTACACAAAAACATAATTCAAGTAACGTACTTAGAAGAATAATTAAAAGAGATGAAAAAATTCGCGCTAGTTAGAGTTCTTTCGTTCTCCCTTCGATCCTTTACGCTTCCAAAAGATATTACGTGATAAAATGGTTTTTGGAGCTAAGTATTTAATTTATACTAAGTGACAAATGTCAATTTTTGACGGCCATAGACTGCCTTCGTGGCATGGAGCTGGACGCCCCAATTTGCCTCCATGCCATGGAAGCATGGAGCAAACGCATGCCCACCGGCTTGACTTCGCAGGTCCATGGTCATTGCTGCGCGTCACCTGGTGCACGACAGCCTATCATGTGGATGCCTTAGCATGGCACAACACCATCATGTGCAATTGTCATGCTGGGATGTGCAACACGCACAGGTGTGAAACGACGCTGATCGTGCAGGTCAGCCGGCGTGGCATGCTGGAGGCAGTTGGTGTGGCTATTTTTTCATGCCATCATGTGCAATTGTCATCCCAACTCAATCCAAAGCTTCTTGTTGTCCCTCTCTTCATATTTAGCCCATCTTTAACATTTTTTTCTACAAAACAAAGAGCTAATCACATTGGTTAGTTTATGCACGTAATTAATAGAGATCACATGAGAATATAATTAATTAAATCGTTAAACATGACTAATTAAGTTATATAAAAATATCACTTGGCCGTAATTATTCCTATGATCACTACCCCACACTTAAAGCCTTGTTCGTCCTTGAACAACTCTTTTACATCTCATGCTCATGAAGACTCAAACATAGTTAATTGAAGCAATACAATTCAAGATAAGTACAAAGATTGTTTTATATAGAAAGTTAAAAATAAAGCATGCAAGATTTAATCCTTAAAATCGAACATAACTATGTAAAGACTTCCTAACCTCGAAGAGTGGACTTTTCCATCTCAACAAACTCATGAAAATTAACCGATCAAATCATCCGATATGAATTTTATCCTTCATTAAACATGTGCCCTCACAACAAGAGAATTACCTATTTCTACCACGATTCTTCAAGTTTAGAACACGTACGGGTCTGTGCATAAGAGATAAGCTCACTCTCACAAAGAATTCATATGCCACGTGTATTAACCCATAAGCTTGCCTTTAGTGTTTTACTCCACTAATTTAAGAATGTTCAAAAGTAAGATCAAGTAGGACTTAATGGGTTGTAATGTAAGCTAAGGGCGGTTAGGTACTATTATGGCCAGTAATAGTGACTATCTTCCCTAAGAGCTTTTAATACACCACACTTTCATTAGGAATTTCCATCCTCCTACTTCACCTTTATACTTTTGAACTCCCATTTTCCTCTTGTTCCCCCTATCTCATTAGCCACACTTAAGCTGTTAGTATGGAGACTCAATTTTCTTTTTTGCTCTTTTCTTTATTTTTCTCTCTACTAACTAAAGACTATTTTTAAATACGTGCACCTCTGGTCTTCTCTTCAACTCCCACAACTACTATTTTCCTTCTTATTTCACTTCTCACTCCTTAACTTCTTTTGCAATTTCACATAAGCGCTTGGGAGTTTTGGATCAAAACAAGGCTAATGGAAAAGAAAGGATTAAGCTCACTTTTGGCTAGCAAAGAATAATCTAAAGGTCAATGGGGCTAACTAGGATCAGACATTCAAGGTAGGTAAAGCAAGGGATAAAAATTAGGCTCATTCATACAAATGCCTAAATCATCTCATACAATGTACATCCCTCATTTCACTTCGTAAACACACTAGGAATGTTCTAGACACTGCAAAATAACACGGAATATTCAAAAATATTACACTCACAACACATGCTCAATTAAAGACAAATTCAGCAGACTCTTAACTCAGCTAATAACAAGAATGCAGAATCACTTAAAGACACGAGTCACATTCAAGAGCCTAGGTATCTTAAACAAGGCTATAGAACTCTACATGCTTCAAAAATTAACAACACTTGCATCTCACAATCATGTATAGAACATAACAAGAACATCAAGCCATCAATCAGCTAAGGGTTCAAAAACAAAACCTATTGACTAATTTTCCCTTCAAGACGGCTGCCATCCATCCATCGCTTCTGGGAATGCCCCTACCTATGACTAAAAACAACTAAGTGTACGTGAGAAAGAAAATTTTATTCATTGGTTCAAAGTGCCCCGTCGGAAAAGAATTGAAAAGAAAACCAACAGGTGGGTGAATCATGCTCAACTCAACTTTTTATCCAACAAGTCCTTACGAAGCACTAATCTCCAATTAAAATTATTATGCACAAAATTTTGAAATTTTCCTTACTCCACACTTAAAATATGCTATGTTCCCAAAGCATCAAATTAAAATACAACAAGGGTGAGAAATACTCCTTGAGGCCACTCGACCTAGCTAACAACATGTTCTTCTTCATTTTTGTACAAGTGGGTTATCGACCCCACACTTTTCCTCTTTCATGCTTCTTAGCTACCTCTTCTAAGGGTACTCAGACTTCCCTCCATCCGTGCTTTATCCACCACCAAAAACAACAAAGAAGTGGAAATAACAAAATCAACACAGAAAAAAAATTGTACCTATGGTACCCTTGGGTTGCCTCCCAAGCAACACTTGATTTTACGCCGCGACACGATGTGGACTATCCTTTTCAGGAAATCCTTAAACCAATGTTCCCTTCGTAACCATCTTCTTCTCTTTTTTTGTTTTTTGAGGGAACAACCTCCACTATGTCCCTCTCTTTTTCCAACTCGTTCTCTAACTGAAGCCTCCATCAGACTCGGGCTAAAAAGTGATCATCCCATGCAGCCATGGACTTATGGAATCTGCTATCCCATATTAGCTCCGACAGCACACTAACCTTACAAAGGTCTCTCGTAACCGTGGTGGGTGGGTTGATCTCTTGGTAGACTCGGAAGAGTTCTTCTTTATCATCGACCTTCATTTTCAGGGTCCTTGATCTTGCATTAATAATTGCTCCTCTAGTGGACAAGAAGGATCGTCCAAAGATTAGGGGTACCTTGTCATCAACATTAAAATCAAGTATGATGAAGTCAACGGGTATAATGAACTTACAAACTTTGACGAAGGTCCCCGATTATTCCATCTCGGTGCCCTTTGTGACTTGTTTGCCAGCTGCAACATCATTCGTGCTGGCCTCGGATGACCCAACCCCAAGGTGTTAAACAAAGATAGGGGAATTAGATTAACTATTTCCCCTAAATCACATTGAGCTCTTATCACCTCAACTTTACCAATTTGTATGGGAGGGTAAAGCTCCTAGGTCTTTGAGCTTTTTCAAGATCGTGCTCATTACTTCCGTGGCTACACCTCAGTCAATTTCCACTATCTGAACATCCACCAATCTGTCTTGTTACTACCATCCTTCAAGTACTTAGCGTACTTGGGAATTCCCTACAAAACATTAAGCAAAGGCAATTTATGAAGTTCTTTGAATATATCAAAGAACTTTTTAAAGAATTCCTCCTCCTTATCTTTTTGAGTCTTTGCGGGAATGGTGGTTGTGATCTCTATGCTGGCTACAATGATGATTGTGCATTTTGTTGCACAACACTCTTGATTATCACCCTTTTTAGTCAGTGGTCCCTTTCTAACCAGCTCGACCTACACCTCATTTTTATTTTCCTTTGGCGGTGTATCAGCCAATTGCTTGCCACCACCGATGGCATTAACCTCGTCGAGGGTTTGTATCTATGTTACTGGGTAACCTCCCTGAGTTCTGTAAGTCGAGCAGCTGCTATTTGACCCATATGCTTCTCTAGATAGCCGCCAAGACATTGACACCATCCACCTCTATCAGCCCTACTTTTCTCTTTCCCTATCGATGACTCATTGTGCCACTCTAGATTTCCTTGACTAATCCTATTCAACAATGTGTACAACTCATCATAGGTCTTCTCCAATGCTTGCCTACCTGATGTAATGTCTAGTAAAACTTTTGTGTGTGGGTCTAGACTCTCCAAAAAGGTATGGGCTAGCACTTCATTGGACTGGTTGTGATTGGGGCTGTGGGCCTTCTCAATAGTGACTCGAATCTCTCCCAAGCCAAATACAAGTTCTCCTTCGGCCTCTGCTTGAAGTTTAATAATTTAATCCTGAGTTTGGAAATCTTGCCTTAAGGGAAGAATCTGATGAGGAACTTCATTGCTAAGTCATCCCAAGAAGTTATGGAATTAGGTGGTTCAGCTCCAACCACTTTCTTTGCCTCTCCCAACAATGAGAGGGAAGAGTGTGAGTCAAGCATAATTAGTTGACACTCCGGTGGGGACGAATGTATCACTAATCTCCAACAAGTTCTGTAAATGCTGATGTGGGTCCTCATGAGTCATCCCTTTGAACTGGTCACTAGAATTTAACAGCTCCACCATATTCTGTTTCAATTCAAAGTCTTCCTTTCGATTTCCGGATACTGGAGTTCACATTTGTCGCTAGTGGAGTGCCATCATGAACTGGTTAGGCTGCCATTTGATCAGGCAACAACTCTGCTTGCCCAACTGGTGGATGTTGTTGCAATTGCTCTTGTAATCTTTTCAACTTTCAATCTAAAGCTTTCCCGAGCAAATGCAATTGATGTTCGTGTTCCAACAATGGCTCCTACCATCTCTATTCCTTGCCATCTCTACAAGGACAACCTGTCACCTGCAATACAACAGACTAAGACCAAGTTCTCAACACTTAAGGAAATTAAAAATCACAAAAAAGGAAAAATTCAATAAACTTCGCCAATCCCCGGCAACGATGCCAAAAGCTGGTTGCGCCCAAACAAGACTCGCAGCACGCTGTTGTACAAGTAATACAAGGCCCTTATTAAGAGTTGGATGTCAAACCCATAGGGATTGGACCAATTCAGCGAATTATCAAGTTCAAATGTAAAATTAACCTTCACAAGTGTTGATTATAGAAATTTTGAGAAATTCTAATTAAGTCTAGGGGTAATTACAAAATACTCGAGAAACGATATAAGAAGAAACTAGAGTTAAGGACTAATAATCATGCAATACTATATTTCAAATCGGGTTAGAGTATGATAAATATCAAAGCCATTGTCTCACATAATTAAAATGCTATGTTTATGGTCTTTCGAGTCTCTAAACACGACAAATTAGCACCTATATTGAGTGGGGATGTCACGGCCCAATTCATGAGCAATTTAATTGCATGGTTGTGGTTTATAGAATTTATGCCCTTGATTATGGACTTTCTTACCTCTAATCATTTAACCGACTTAGCTTCACCACTACTTCTATGAGTGGTTATGTGATAATTCTAAGTGGATGTCTAGCTCATCCCGTTTTACTAACCAAGAAAGGAAAATTAGATAGAATTTCTATCCTAACCGCGAATGCTATCACAAAAGTAAGAACTTGCTCCCTACATTCTCATGTTCTAGCCTAGGGTTACTCTTTTGAACTTTACCTAAGCTTAACGACGAGCCATGGTGATCAAGTATAAAATCAACAATAGTAAAGAATGTAACACAAAACAGCAACTAAAACTCAAACGAATGAAGAATTCATGCATTTACAATCATATTACGTAGCCTCAACCCTAGAGGAAGGGTTTTAGCCACTCATGTTCGTAAAATTACTCAAAAACATAATTCAACCAACGTACTTACAAGAATAATTAAAAGAGAATGAAATATAATAAACCCTAGTTAGAGTTCTTTCATTCTCCCTTCGCTCCTTTACGGTTTCCCAAAGATATTTCATGATAAATTGATTTTTGGAGCTAAGGATTTAATTTATACTAAGTGAAAATGTGCAATTTTTGGCCGGCCATGGACTCGCTCCGTGGCATGGAGTCAGGACGCCCCAATTTGCCTCCATGCCACGGAGCAAACACGGATGCTCACTGGTTTGAATTTATCAGCAGGTCCTTTTCTTCATTGCTGCACATCGCATGGTGTAGCACGACAACCATCGCGCATGGACCTTAGCCTGGCACGGTGCCATTACACGCTGCTGCTGCTGCTTTACCTGCCCTCACGCGTACACACGGGCGTGACACCTAACCTATCGTGCAGGTCGCCCCAAGATGCAAGAAGCGCTGTTTTTCATGCCATCATGTGCAATTGTTATCCCAACTCAATCCAAAGCTCCTCCGTGCTCATGCATCTTCATATTTAGCCCATCTTTAACATTTCTTTGTACAAAACAAAGAGCTAATCACATTGGTTAGTTTATGCACATAATTAATAGAAATCCCATGAGAATATAATTAATTGAATCGACAAACATGACTTAATTAAGTTATAAAATACCACTTTGGCCCGTGATTATGCCCAAGATCAGAAACCGCTCATGAGACTTGGCCGAGTGATTGAGTATAGGCATTCAATAGGGACTGGTCTGTCGCTTGGAATGAACCTGAGTTATTAATTCTATAAGTAAGTATTGGTGATAATTACTAGTGTATACCCAAAGTAGTTATGAACCCATGTGGAACACAAACCCTAATTATCCTTTAGTATTGATTCAAAACTGTAAGTATTTCTTTCATTATTGATTTGCTTTAGAACCCCCCAATTTGAAGTAACTACCTCACAAGTTCACTTAGTGGCTGTAATCTAAGCCCATATTCTCGTGGGTTTGACCCAAACCTCTAGTTGGGTTCCTTATTGACAACGTCCGCTTCATACTTCAGTAGAAGGTGTGGTTTGAGAGTTTTCAAGAAGTGGCGTCGTTGCCGGGGAATACGGCTGAGACATAGTTATTTGCTTGTATTTACTTTTTTTGGTAGTTATTTCACTACGTTTATTTTTGTGTTTGATGCCCATGTGCTACTCTCGGTGAATGACAAGCACTCGGAATAGAGGAGATCCCCTTGTTCCACTAAATCCAGAAATCGAGAGAGCACTACATAGAATGGAGAACCACAAGCAAAGAGAAGCCTGCATAGTTGAAGAAGCTAGGCAAGCCGAGCTAGCTCAATGAGCTGCACTACAACATGTGGAAGATGAAAGAGATGAGGTGATAAATGTTGATCGACAGGGCTGGGAAACAGAGAAATCCTCAGTTCTTTGATGATGATGATGACTAAGACGTTGATGAAGTCGGTCGACTGGAGCAATTGTGCCACCACCACCGCCTGCCGGGCCAAATTCAATATTACGAGCACTAGTGATTCAATACTAAACATGAAAGGTGTTCGTAGTCATGCAAGAGGATGACGCCAACTCCGCACTCTAATGAACTTTGTTGGAATATGCAAGGCATACAGGTTGCCCTGAGTAAGCCAGGATGCAATCAGTCTCTGAATCTTCCCTTTCTCTCTGTCAAGGGAAGCTACCTTATGGTTATCGGAGTGTCCTAACGACTAAATAAAAAACGTAGGTAGCTCAAATAAGCCATTTTGGAGAGATTCTTTCCCTCATCCAGGATGTTGCAGCTAAAGGATGAGATCTATAATTCTCGATAGACTATGACTGAGGAACTCCATGAAAGTTGGTTGAGATTCAAAAGAAGTTGATAAAGTGCCCTCAACCACAAAATCCCATATGAAGTTTGTTGAAATCTTACAGGTCTTTGAACAACAGTACCAAAGTTGAAGTGTACACGGTGGCTAGAGGAGTCACCTTTGATGAGTCACACCTGGGGAGCAAGATACCATTCTTGAAAGGGTACCAAGACAAACAGGTCCGCATATAAGGGAGGCTGATGTAGTGGAAGGCACATATGCTTTTGGTTTGACAAAGACCAATGAAGAAAAGATGAAGAGCGACCAGAGTTGGCTCATATGCGCACATCATTGGACTTGCTGACAAAGCACATTATGGGAGCTTGAGCCAAACAGGTCAATGCAATGGGAACTCAAGGTAGGGAGAAAGGAGCTTATCACTCTAATTTGGAGGAAGAGGCAAACGTCCTAGATAGTTAGGTGGCAGGTTTTCGAACCAACGCCCAAGAGTCTTGACAAGACAATTGTTGCCTGAAATCAAGGTCGGACTACAGTAGAGACAACTATAATAGAAATGGGTTCGGAGACAAGAGTCGGGTTAGGAATCACATGTGATTGGAGACGAGATAATGGATACCGCAATGACCGGGATAGATTCTATATGCCTTAATGCACGAGAAGCGGAGGCTTGGAAATCAAAGTTAGAGAGCATGATTGATGAGATGTTAAAGAAGATGAGGTCCACTGATGAGCAGCTAAAGGGAAAGATCCGAGGTGACTTATTAAGTATGGGTCAGAAGGTGCACTCACGCCACCTATCAACCAGATTCACATCAACTTCTAACTTTCAACAATGAACCCTAGACAAAAGGGTACACTCACTCTAGCAACATAGTGCAAAATACAAAGAATGATGCACATTGTATGGCGGTGATGACTAGAGTGGTAAACCACAATTGACCTCGCTTTCCAGTTGTGCTGAGCAAATGAAAGATACATAATGGAGGATGATGATACAAGTGCCGAGAGAGAGACCGGTGAAGTTGCAAAAGGCCCGAGAGGTGAGAAGTACCTGACATGGATCAAGGGGCAATGCAAGCGCATAAAGCTATCCCACGACCACCACCACCATTTCCCCAAAGGATGAAGAAGAAGGTGGAGAATAGTATGTTCCAAAAATTCCTTTTAATGCTTAAGCAACTACCAAGCAACATACCATTGGTTGAAGCGTTAGAGCGTATGTCGATATGCAAAGCTGAGAAGCACTCTGTGATCAAGAAGAGATTTGTGAGCTATGATCCGCTGACAATGTGCATCACCTGCTGCCATAGCTACAAGGGTCCTAGTACAAAAAAAAAGGAAGACCTAGGTGCCTTCACTATACCATGTATGATTGGAATTTTCGAGTTCGCAAGGGCACTCTATGATCCGGGAGCTAACATAATTTGATGCCCTTGGCTAAATTAAAGAAATTAGGATTGGGAGGAGCCCACACCGACCAACATGTGGCTACTGATGGCCGACCATACTGTGAAGAAGCTTGTAGGGATCCTATTTGATGTACTTGTTAAAGTAGACAAATTTATATTCCCATCAGACTTCGTGATCTTGGATTGCGAGGTTGATTATGAGGTCCCTATCATTTTGGGGAAACCATTCCTTGCAACTGGGAGGCCTCTAGTGCATGTGGAAGATGGCCTGTGTTGAAATTTAGACAAACCTATACGAAGAGTTGCCATTCAACATCTACGGTGACAATGAAGCAACCCAAGGAATTTAGTGTGATCTCAAACACTGAAGACATATGAATCACTGAAAATTTATAGTCAAGAGATTTGCGTCGCCACGAGCTGCCAAATCAGGAGCTTCTTGGAAGGGAAACCCATGGAAGGTAAAGTCTCGAGTAGCCCCAGGTACATCTTCTTCTTCATGTTTTATAGATGATGCTTCTGCTTCTTTTCTCCGTCGTGCATGCTATCTAGTAGAACTGGCATGTGTAGTATTTTTTTTTTTAGTTTGTGATTTTTTGTTTAATTAGAAAGTAACTTAGGAGTACTCAACTAACACAAAATGTGAATTAGCGGTGTTTTAAAAATTTACCCTGCTTAAAAATTTTCTGATGCATTAGCTATATATTTGTGACAACATGCGTGATTGCTGTGGATCTTTTGATGTAATTTAGTTTGTCAACATGAGTAGTCTTGTTAATCCATGTATAAACAAGACAAATGAGGTGAAAAAGTTCATGTACTATGGTGAGTGAGGTATAGTATTCGGGCCTTTGTATTCTGCTGAAGATCTAGAACTTTCCTAGTTAGTCTTTGCATAGGCTAAGGATGGTTGGTTAGCATATGATCATAGGCCATTTTATTTTAGCTCACTTTTAGCCTATATTACTCTACCAAAGTTGCATGGATCCCTTGATCCCAATTTAAAGCCTTAAATAGACCATGTTTCTTTGATTCACCATTAACCACTCATTTTTTGTAATGAACCCGTTTTGACCCCGATCCTTCCCGTGATATTGTGAACCTCACCATAAGTAAAATGCTTAAGTTGAGGTGGCTAGAGTAATAGGGTGCGTAAATGGTGGGAACAAATAAGAAAGGAAAGAAAAGAAAAAGAAATGGTGAAAATGAGGTGTGGTGAGATGAAAAAAAAAGGATGAAAATGCTGAGAGTCTTGAAAAAGAAATTTCAAACAAAATTAGGAATGATGAAAAGTTGTTCACCACATCCCATGCAAATGTGTAAAAAGGGATAAAAAGGGGAAGAAAAAGGGAATGAAAGAGAAAAAGTGGGTGAAATAAGTGAATGGTGTAATAATATATGTAGTGTGCCAAGGAATGGATAGTCACTTATAAATTCTCCAATCTTTATCCTATCCAGCCCTAAGCCTACATTACAAGCTATATCAAGTCCTATAGTGATCCTAACTTGACTATCCGAGCAAGCCAAAGAAGAAAAATAAGGGCAAGCCTATGGTATCCACATAATGTTCTGTAACTTTGTTGCAGAGTGAGTGCCTTACTTGTTTAGTCCCATATTATTTTTTACATCTCATATCAGAGTGGGGACTTCATTTGTGTGAGGGTACATGGATTATGTTTTCTTTTACCGTCGGTCTGTGTGGAAAACATTGGTGATGACTTGATTGCCTGTTGATAGATGGATGACATGTTTTGATCTCATAATGATGTTTTGAGGTTTCTTGTAATGCATTAGCTGATGTTTTTCTATGAAAAAGGTTCAATAAAGTTTGTATACAAAGTGAAAAGTTTTTTAGATATTGGCTATAGTATCTTAAGTCTATTTTCAAGTTGAGCCGTGTTTAGTTTTTCTTTTATTTTCCTGAAGATATGCAAAAGTCTAAGTTGAGGGTGTTGATGGGCTGTGGATTTACAACACTTTTGACGCTCAAAACTAAGAAAATAGCATGGACTTAGGTGTGTTTATGTGGATATAAGGCACTTTTCCTTTGGTTGCAGGGTAAATTGGTGTTGGACCTAAAAATTGCAAAAGAAAGCCTGAAGTATGCAAAATATGCTCAAAGTGCAGTCCACAATACGAGCCGTAGGAAGGTCCAACGAGTTGTACTGATAGCTATGAAAAATTACAGAAGGCTAGTGTTGAAGAGATGCAATGTACGAGTCTTAGTACAAGTCATACCATGATGGAATGAGTGGTGGTGATGAAGTTGTGACAAAATCCAGAAAATTTGCATAAAGAGGCTGACTCCTGTTATGGAAAGAAAGTATAAACCGTGGGAAGAAGGTATGAGTGGTACCATGATGGTCGTGATGAACTTTAGAAGAATTCCAAAGTTTCATAATCAAACCACGGGAGTTAGTACAAGTCGTAGGATGGAGGTAAGAATAGTACCAAGATTCAACACTTAGCCAAAATTCGGCCAACCATGCAAGGTACCAAAGGAAGCTACGGGTCGTAGGATGCTGCAACGGATCGTAGGTTAGCTCATGATGAATGCGGAACTATATATGGAAATTCATCCTATTAGCCAGGAAAAGGATTCTTGTGTATGCATAAATACGTTTTAGGTTTTATTTTTTTGGAGAGAAGAGTAGAGTTCGAGAGAGAAGACCAGAGAAGAGATTAGTAGGAGAATTGAGTTGATTCAACTTGTGATCAACCTTTTCTTGAATTCATCTTGTTCTTGCTACTTGTTCTTCAAGATTTTAGTAATTAATTAAAGGAAATGTTTTCCCATTCATTCTTGTAAGTATTGATTTATGTTCTTAATCATGAATACAATTCACAACCTTACAACTATGAGAGGCTAAAGCCTCCATAGCTAGGGTTGTGGGAACCATGATGGATTAACAAGCTAGGGTTGCACAAAGTGATTTGTAAACCAATATAAAATACCTATATTGTATTCTCTTCATACTTAAACATTTTTTAACAGTGTGCAACATTGGCACATGCCCGAATTCTTTACTTGCTTAGGACTAAGAGGTAGAGATTAGGAAAAGAGAACTACAACAGAGCCTTGATTTTGGTAATCATTGTATTAACTTGAGCCATGATCGCAGGATGGTTAAATCTTAAACTTAGTGATAACGGATAGTTTGAAACCGCTCATGAGACTTGGTCAAGTGATTGAGTATAGTCATTCAATAGGGACTGGTTGGTCGTTTGGATGAACCTAAGTTATTAGTTCTGTAAGTAAGTATTGGTGTTAATCACTAGTGTATACCCAAAGTAGTTATGAAACCTTGGGAACACAAACCCTAGTTATCCTTTAATATTGATTCAAAACCATAGTTTTGATAATTGCTTTCATTATTGATTTTCTTTAGAACCTCCAAATTTTGAAGTAACTACCTCACAAGTTCACTTACCGGTTGTAATCTAGTTCTCCCATATTCCCTATGGGTTCGACCCCAACTTCTAGTTGGGTTCTTTATTAACAATGTCTGCTTTATACTTCAGTAGGAGGTATGGTTTGAGCATTATCACACACCTCCGAATTAACCCATCTGCACAAATGCGGAATAAGTATTGTTCATCCCAATAGTACCTTCGAGCATCAAACAAGAACTTCTTCCTTTACTGGGGTGTCATATATACTGGGATCATGTCGCTGACCAAATAATTTACATAGTCAACGAACAAGGGTATCAATTCTTGAGATTCAGCTAATACATGTTCATCTAGGAAAGCATCATCGATATCAATCTACTCTTTTACTCTATCCTCAGATTTTGATCTAGACAAGTGATCAGCTACCCGATTTCAGTTCATTTTTGGTCTTTTACCTCAAACTCACATTTTTGGAGCAACAAAACCCATCTGATCAACCTGGGTTAAGAACCCTTTTAAGACATAAGGTACCTAAAAGAAGCATGGTCTGTGTGGAAAACTACCTTAGTTCCAAGCAAGTATGCCCGAAACTTTTCAAATGCAAAGACTACCGCTAGCAACTCCTTTTTAGTGACGATTTAGTTCTTTTGGGTTGTGTTGAGTGTTTTACTAGAATAATAGATAGAGTGAAAAATCCTTGCTCTATGTTGCCCTTAGACAACACCGAGGGCCACCCCACTAACATCACATATTATCTCAAATGGAAGAGACCAATCTAGAGCTAAAATAATAGGCGCAGTGGTGAGTTTCTCCTTCAGGCACTCAAAGGCCTTCAGAAATGCCTCATCAAATACGAACTTTACCTCCTTCTCTAGCAGTTTCTATAATGGTTGTGCAATATTTGAAAAGTCCTTGATGAACCTCCTATAGAATCTTGCATGCCCTAAAAGGCTTCTGACCCCTTTTACGGAAATAGGCAGTGGCAACCCCGCTATTACTTCAATTTTCTCCTTGTCCACCTATATCCCTTTTCCAGAGATTTTGTGACCCAACAATATTCCTTCTTTGACCATGAAATGACATTTCTTCTAATTTAGGATTAGATTAGTTTCTTCATATATGTTCAACACTTTGCTCAAATGCTTGAGGCAAGATTCGAATCATTCACCCATAATTGAGAAGTCATCAATAAATACCTTGATGGTATCCTCCATCATATCTGAGAATATCGACATCATACAACGCTGGAATGTGGCTGGTCCACTGCATAATCCAAAGGGCATTCTTCTGAAAGCAAATGTTCCATACGGGAAAGTGAAGGTGGTCTTCTCTTGGTCTTTTGGGGCAATAGTAATCTGATTATACCCCGTATAACCATCAAGAAAATAGTACCATCCTCTACCGGCAAACCTGTCAAGCATCTGATCGATGAATGGCATCGTAAAATGGTCCTTATGGGTCCAGTGGTTGAGATTTCATTAATCTATGCATACACTCCAACCTTTTATTGGTCATCTCAGTGTCAACTCATTTTTCTCATTGGGCACCACTGTGATCCCACCTTTCTTTGGCACACATTGTATCGAACTCACTTACTTACTAGTAATGGGGTAAACCACACCAACATCTAGCCACTTGATAATCTCCTTCTTCATGACTTCTTGCATCGGTGGGTTCAGTAGTCGTTGATTGTCTATACTTGGTACACAATTCAGATCGAGCTATATTTTTTGAGTGCATATGTCTGGGAGGATCCCGATGATGCCAGCTAGGGTCCATCTGATTTCCTTTTGTGCCTTTTCAATACTATGACCAAAGCTTCTACTTTCCAGTAGGTCAAGTCGGTGCAATAATTACTGGAAAAGTATTGTTTTCCCCCAAAAATGCACATTTGAGGTCAGGAGGTAATGCTATTATACCCAGGGAACCCAAGGATCAGACCTAGGAGTCAAAATAATGAAAAACTAAAATTTCACCCCAGGTCACAAGATGAACTGTGAGGAGGCTCGTGAGGAGTGACCATGAGTCATGATGTGACTCATTGTCTAGCAGGGATTGCAGGAGTTGTAGAGGAGACCACAGGCGTGACCATGAGTCATGGTCAGGCCTCACAATTCATGAAGTCACCCGTGGCCTAGACTGGAACTGGGCAAGGATTTTTGGCAGTGTTGACCACGAATGTTGACCACGAGTTGTGGTTACCCACCACAATTCATGGTGTCCTCCTTGGGGTCCTAGGGAGAAATTGTGGCAGTGTACCTCACGACTCAGGCCATGAGTCATGGCCCCTCATGACGAGTCGTTGGGTCTCTCGTTGGACCCCCTGCCAGTTATTTTCTGTGAATTAGTAAGGGCTTTTTTTGTAAATTCTTAAGATCCTAAGGCCTAAACTACGACGTTTTGGGTTGTGAATAGGGGAATTAGGAGTGTGATTCAAGCTTAGAACTCATCAACTCATTGCAATTTCTTCTTGGGCTATCAATAGAGATTAAGAACTAGGTATACCCAGGTATGTAGGGCTATCAATGGGTGATTTCTTGAACACCCATTCCCTCCTCTATGATTTTTACAAAGATTTCAACAAAAACTTATGGGTTTTGAATTTGATTTACTTAAATCTAATGATTTTATTATGAGTTTTGTGATTTTAAAATCTTATCATAATCTATGGGTTGTAATCAGCTTTTGTGATTTAAATTAGTTATAGTATTATTGATTTGGAAGTTCTATGTATTTTAGCCTAATTATGCATGCCCCATGATAAATCGATTTATGTTCTACTTATCCATTGGTAATAATTGTAAACCCAACATGAATTATGATTTAAATCATGAATTTATTATTACCCATTATGATTTTTATGAAATTCATGTTATATGCATGATCTCCAAGTATGTATGAACCTCATGAATCATGAATTATGTTTCATGGGCCCCGTTGCATGGATAGTTCACGTATGTACAAGTATATTTATGATTATCATGATTTAACTAGCCCATGAATTCATGTATGTTATANGTATATTTATGATTATCATGATTTAACTAGCCCATGAATTCATGTATGTTATACTATGAACACTATATATATTTTGGGAGTAGTATCGAACGCCGAGTAGGTTCGAGGCCTAGGTTCTTCCCCGGATCTCGTGAATTACGTGCCACTGTAGGTGTGTTGGGACCTCCTATGGGACTTTTCCCATCCCAAATGGCCCTTTTCATGGTGACTTCACACTTTCATGGTTAGACCCTTAGCAAGGTACGGACACCCTCCCGACTAGGGTTACAAGTCAGGCTTCATGTGTGCCCATATGGGGTATGTAGATTAAGAGAATCTCCCATTGTTCCTCATGATTTATGCATGTTTATGATTATGTATATGGTCTCAAGTCATTTTAAAGAAGATTTTCCTCTTACGATTATGATTACAATTGTATTACAAATATTTTAAAAACCTTGAGCCTTATATTATGGTACGATATTTATGATTTGAGCATGATGTCCCACTCTTATGATAATTTTTGAGATTTCTATATTTTTAATGTCAGTTTTACTTACCTTGAATGCTCAGTATATTCCAAGTACTGAACGCATACTTTCTATGTTGTATCGTCTAATGATACAGGAACCGGTTCTCAGGCTCACCCTCCTCATTAGTGCTCCCGAGATAGTTATCAGCTTATTTGGTGAGTCCTCACATTTCGAGGTCCATATGTTCAGACTCTATGCTTTTTCTTCAGTTTTGTTTTGTTGGGTTAGTCGGGGAGTTGTCCCATCAACCCGTCTTTCATGGTTTTGTTTTCTTATGTTTAGTCTTCCGCTTATGTGATTGAATTAGATGTATGCTCATGCCATGAGTTGACTTGGGGTCTCTCGGGGCTCCTTGTCCCATGTTTTTGATCCAGATGTACGCCGGGGTCGTGACAAACTTGGTATCAGAGCCATAGGTTTGAAGTATCCTAGGGATTCTGAAAGACCGTTAAGTAGAATTTTTTTCATGTGTGTGAAGCGTTCCACACTTATGAAGAATAGGCTACTAGACGTTTAGGAAAGGTTTCCTTCTTTCATGATCTATGTCGTTAGATGAAAAGGTCTCTACCCTTCTAATTCGTGCTATTCATGTTTGCAGCATCATGCCTCCACGATGAGTGAACCCTTAAAGAAATGGTAGCAGTAATGATCATAAGGGTGCAAATGGTGAGGAGCATCAGTCAACTCCACCCATTCACGAGGAGCATGCACTAGAGCCGGATGCCTATGTTGAGTTTATGATAGCGATTCAGATGCTGGCATAGGCCATGACTGCCTAGGTTCAGAATCAGCAGTGGTGCATTACCCTCAGAATGGGAATGCGGTGGCAGCGAGGGTGAGGGATTTCTTGAGAATGAACCCTCCTGAGTTCACAGGGTCAAGGGTGGACGAGGACACCCATGATTTCATTGAGGAGATTCTGAAGATCTCCCAAGTTATGGGGGTGAACATTAGAGAGTGTGCTGACTTGATCTCATATCAGCTAAAGGGGGTAGCTCACATATGGTTTAAGTAATAGGGAGATACCAGGTGGTGGGTGCAGGCCCGATAGGTTAGGAGGAATTTCACATGACATTTATGGATTGGTTGTTCCTCGGGAGATGAGAGAGCTCAAGGCGGTCGAGTTCATCAATTTGAAGCAGGGTAACATGTCCGTGCAGGAGTACGCATTGGAGTTCACCCGATTATGCAAGTAAGCTCTAGAGTTGGTGGCATATTAGAGGGCCCGGGTGAGCCATTTTGTACATGGGGTGGCGAATTACTTGGACAAGGATTGCAGGATCTCCATGCTTCATCAGGATATTAACTTCCCCCGTATTGTATTGCATGCACAACAGATGAAGTTGGTCCACCAGAGGAAGAGGGAGTCCAAGAGGGCCAAGACTGACTGTTATAGGGTTTCTTAGGTCAGGTTAGGGGGTGGACAACACTAGCAGTCCCAACACAGTTCTATCGCTCCAGCTCCATAATCGGCCAACATGCCCTCTAGGTTCAAAGGAGATCAGAGGAGAAGGATTTCAAGCTCGAGGGATCAGGGTAGCATCCAGATGGAGTGCACTTTTCCAGCTTGTGTGAAGTGCGACAAGAATCATCCCAGGAGGTTCTTAATTGGCTCACATGTATGCTTCAGGTGTGGCAAACCCGGGCACAAACTTAGGGACTGCCCCTCAGCCAAGTCAGGGGTCGATGGGTCCTATGTGACGGCAGCTAGTTCTTCCGCTCCAGAAGCATGTCCCCTTTAGCAGGGTGTCTCTACTAGTTCAGTAGGAAGTCAGCGCCAAAGCAGGTATTACGCTCTAGTACCCTGCCAGGAGCAGTAGGCTTCTTTAGATGTGGTCATTGGTATGTTGCAAGTCTTCCATATTTATTCTTATGCCTTGTTAGATCTAGGAGCTATCTTTTCTTTTGTAACCCCTTATATTGCTAGTAATTTTGGAGTTAGCCCTGAAATTCTGTCAGATCGTTCTCAGTCTCTACCCTAGTCGATGAATCAGTTGCCCCATCATAGTGTTGCATAAGGTTACCTCAAGAGACTTAGTAGAGTTAGCTATGACTGACTTTGACCTCATTCTGGGCATGGATTGGTTATTTGTGTGTTATGCTTTGGTTAATTATAGGATTATGTGCGGTGGACTTCCGATTTTCGGGTGAGTTAGTTTTAGAGTGGAAGGGTAATTCAGCCGTACCATCCGGTTGGTTTATTTCTGTCACGCCCCAAATTGGGAGGCATGACTGGAAACATACTGAACTGGCTAGGCTTATGCACATCTGGTGCCAGCCTGCGACCCACTTCAAGAAAACAACGAGTTATATCTCGGCTATAAATACAACCTCCGGCCGACAAGGCCGTATAGCCACCTGTAAATGAAAACCACTAACCAAGAATAGTCAACAGAGGGGATTCTACGTGGGCCGACCTTGCCACCATGCTGTCTAGTTATAACAGAGATGGAGACAAACTACTATCCTAGTCCCCACACAACAAACATACCAAACATACCTGATTAGGGCCCCACACGACCAACATACAACTAACTAACTGACGA